>PVKP010025406.1:0-33702 GCA_004027715.1 Plecturocebus donacophilus | reverse complement strand
ACCACTCGCTCTCTGCGCCCTCACCGCGAGCCACAATCCCGAGCTGCTGCTACGCGGCCATTTTGGATCTCTCTCCCAGGTTTGGCATTCTTAATTTAGGACCGCTTTAACATTTCTGCTAACTCTGCTATTTACATACCCTAATAGCCTTAACTCTCCACTGCCATTAAAGTTCAGTATCCTCATCGAAAATATTCCACAAATAATTCTAGGTGGCAAAGCTGTGGTGAAGGTTAGAAGTGCAGCATGGCACAGTACCTGGCATACATTACCTCCATAAACACTGGCCGTCATTAACTGTCACTTCAAACCAAGACACTTGCATGCTCCTCTGGCATATGGCTTCCGAATGAGCTAAGCACACGTAAAACCTTCAACTCCCTTTCACCTAATGTCCCTTACTGAGCTACTTATCAATCCTTCCTCTAGTCCATTCCCTCCCATACTACAAGGTCACACTACAGATGGAGGGCCCACGTTTCACATAGTAAAGCCTGCCTGGGTAGAGACCAACACTAGCATCTAGCTACATCTACTATTGCTAAGCGCTTTATGGAAGTCATTTCACTTAATCTTCACAGTTCTGTGAATTCAGTGTTAGTTGTTTCCACTTTACAGATAAGAAAAATAGAGGTTTAGAAAAATTTAAAAGCTTGCCCTAATTGGAGAGCCAGAAAGTAGCAGAACTAGGGCAGCTACAAGCCTACAATCTTTTTTTTTTTTTAAGGTTGACTACCTTCTATTTATTTTTTTAACTGGCAAATAAAATTATATTTATTTATCAATGTATAACATGATGTTTTTAAGTATATATATACATTGAGGAAGGGTTAAATCTAACTAACATATGTATTACTTCATATAGTTACCACTTTTGAGGTAACAGTCACTCTCTCAGCATTCTTTAAGAATAAAATATATGGGCCAGGCACGGTATATCACACCTGTAATCCTAGCACTTTGGGAGGCCGAGGTAGGCGGATCACTTGAGGCCAGGAGTTTGAGACCAGCCTGGCTAACATGGTGAAACCCCATCTCTAATAAAGGACAGAAAAAAAAAATTAGCTGGGCATAGTGATGCACATAGCCTGTAGTCCCAGCTACTCAGGAGTCTGAGGCATGACAATCACTTGAAACCAGGAAGTGGAGGCTGCAGTAAGCTGAGCTCACGCCACTGCACTCCAGCTTGGGTGACAAAGCAAGATTCTGTCTCCAAAAGAATATATATATATGTTCACTGACTATAGTCTACATGTTGTACAACAGACCTCTAGAGCTTATTCCTCCAAAATGAATTTTGCATCCTTTGACCATCATCTCCCTAAACCCCCTCCCAACCACCCCAGACCCTGGTAACTGCCATTCAACTCTATATTTTTATGAGAGCAACTTTTTAGATTTCACACGAGTGAGATCATGCACTATTCGTCTTTCTGGGCCTGGCTTATTTCACTTAACACCCTCCAGGTTCATCCGTGCTGGTGCAAATCCTTCTCTATGGCTGAATAGTATTTCATTGTATATATATACCACATTTTCTTTATCCACTCATCGGCTAATGGACACTTAGGTTGATTCCATATCCTAGCTATTGTGAACAGTGCCGCAATAAACATGGGCGTGCAGATATCTCTTGAACATACTGATTTCATTTCTAAGTCAGCATTCTTGATAGCTACACTACCCTGTGTTCCACAGAGCTGGCTGCTGAAACCTTCCCCCGTGTATGTGGACCTGACTACCCTCTCCCGCATTAGTAAGAGGCTCCTGGCTGCTAGTCTTTGCTCCTAATGCCTTTTGTTCTGTGCTTCCCCTCCCATCCATCAACCACTTACACTTTTTTTTTTTTTTACATTGTCAGGGATAGTTATAAAAACTAGTCTTAATATTCATACCCCCTTTTTTCCTCAGCAGTAAAACGAACTTTACCTTTGCTGCTACACAATTTTTTACTCCTGCTAGGTTAAGTCTCATTTCAAATAATAGAGGTTTACCTCTACAGGCTGGCTGAGCCTATGTAGAAATGAGGTGTTACCACTGAATAGCTTTTATGCCAACAGTGATTTTTAACAGTGATTCTTTTAATGAATTAAGTGAATCCAATCAGTTCATTTGCAGATGTAGATAAAAGGCATTAACGCTGCTTTTCTTGAGTAGCTGGTTTGTTATTTATTATATTAAGTTAAGCTTCCCCATCCAAGCTTAGACATTAAGCCAACCCTTAACTCATCAAATTCACTTCAGGGCTCCATCCACACTACTTACAGATGTTTCCCAGCATACCCCTTGCTTGATAGACTTGGCTTAATTCACACCTTTCCTAACACTCATCAGGGTCACTTTACTTGTTCCATATTTCTAATTAGTCCACAAATAACTAACCTGCATCTTCTAAGAACTTCTAAAACGCTTGTTACTAGAATAAAAAAGAATAGGTTAATAAAACAAAAATAGAGCAAAATGAAAGAAACTATTAGAGCAAGAATTCCTTAAAATTCAGAATTCAATACAAATAAGTTTATTATCAACAGGGTAATTTATGAAAAAATTTTCATCTCTGATTTTCTTGGATTTTAACGTGAGTAAAATAATTTTAAAAGTAAATCAGTTCTACCAAAAGTGTGTCATACTGACCTCTGTGAATCACCTGTTTGAATTAGTCACATCTCCAGTAACAGGGGTACTTACTTTAGATTCTCCCAAAGGAACCTAATATTCACTAACTAGCCAGAATTAAAAAGAAAATAAAATTAATCAATAAAATGAGCAATTTATGATAAATAAAAGTAACTTACCTACTTCAGTGAGTTGATGTCTTTCTAATGCTAAATTCTTTGGATCCTTAATAAAATGAAAGGGTTGTATTTTTATTCCTTCAATTTGAGGGAATAATAAAGCAAAACCAGATTCTCCCATTTCAATTTCCTGAGGTCGATTGCTACCTGATCCCATTGGAGTCACTAGAGAAAAAGTTAAACAGTTTCACTAACAGATTCAGTAAAGACTAGACAACTATAGTTTAGGTCACTAAGATAATCATCAAGCTAACAAGTCACTATCTGAGTAAAAGTTTCCCAGCTTTGATAGTTTTAGGGTGTAGTGTCACATTTGCAATTTAATTTTCAAATAGCTCAGAAAGAATTTGTTTATAAGCAAAGTGAGAAAAAATAAATGTTGCAAAATTTTTCAACTGCTGAGCTAGATAAAGGGTATATGGGCATTTATCATGCTATTTCTATTATTCTTTCAACTTTTCCAGAGGTATGAAGTTTTTTTCAAAATAAAAAGTTGGGGAGTAGTAAATACACTTTCACAGCAATTCCAATTTTTAAAAGTTTACCCTAAAAATATCTGACATTTATATCAAGTATATGTACACTCAAGGATTGTATCATATAATTTTAAATAGAAAATAAAAAGAAAAACCTGAATGTCCCACACTGGTATTCAGATTAAAAGTTACATTGATAGAATATGGCCATTAAAACGATGACAAATATATATTTACAGACATGGAAATATGTTTGTAATAAACTCTGAATTTTAAAGGTAGATATTACAGATTGAATTGTGTCATCCCCTCCCCACTGCCTACCCCAAATTCATGTTGAAGCCCTAACCCCACCCTGTGACTATATTTGAAGAAAAGGCCTTTCCTTAAATGATAGTTAAGATTAAATGAGGTCATAAGGGTAGGGCCCTAATCCAACAGGACTAGTGTCCCGACAAGAAGAGGAAGAGACACCAGGCATGCTTATGTACAAAGAAAAGGCCACGTGAGAACACAGTGAGAAAGCAGCTGTAAGCCAGCTTCAGAGAGACCATCCCTGATCTTGGACTTCCAGCCTCCCAAACTGAAGTAAGCTTCCGTTGTTTAAGCCACCCAGTCTGTGGTATTTTGTTATGGTACCCTTAGCGACTAACACAGTAGGTTACAAGTCTAAAGAAAATTATATTCTGTGGTTGTTTTTTTTTGAGACAGAGTCTCACTCTGTTGCCCAGGCTGGAGTGCAGTGGCACAATCTCGGCTCACTGCAACCTCCACCCCTCCAGATTCAAGCAATTCTCCTGTCAGCCCCCTGAGTAGCTGGCATAACAGGCGTCCGCCACCACACCGGGCTAATTTTTCTATTTTTAGTAGAGATGAGGTTCACAGTCTTGGCCAGGCTGCTCTTGAACTCCTGACCTCGGGATCCACCCACCTCGGCCTCCCAAAGTGCTGGGATTACAGGTGTGAGCCACCACACCGAGCCCATTCTGGTTTTTTATATTTACATACATATGTAAATAAAGGTTAACATCAAAATAGAGTGATTAACTCTGTGGTGCTTAAAATTTTGCTTTTGCTTACCTGAATCTTCTAATTTTTCTTTTTCCTGAATCTTCTAATTTTTCTTTTTCTAACAATAAATAACTATTACTAGTTTAAAAAAAATAAACTTTTTTTTGAGACAAGTCTCACTCCATCACCCAGGCTGGAATGCTGTGGTGCAATCTCAGCTCACTGCAGCCTCTGCCTCTTGGTTTCAAACAATTCTCCTGCCTCAGCCTCCTGAGTAGCTGAAATTACAGGCAAGAACCACTATGCCCGACTAATTTTTTACATTTTTTAGTAGAGATGGGGGTTTCGCCATGTTGGCCAGGCTGGTCTTGAACTCCTGACCTCAAGTGTGATCCACCTGCCCTGGCCTCCTAAAGTGCTGGGATTACAGGTGTGAACCACCACACCCGGCCAAAAGGAAATAAACTCTTTTTTAAAAAAATGTTAAGCCTTTTAGAAACCAAAGCTACAGCAACTGAACAAATAATATTCATTTGTAAACACGTAAAATCCTTTTGACCTCACTGTACAAGATCTTAAATTCAGATAAAAAAATTTTTCAATGAAGATTAAAAATGACAATACTCAGAAGAGTACTACTGAGCTGAAACAAAAAAACATAACAGTGGCCAGGTGCAGTGGCTCACACCTGTAATCCTAGCACTTTGGGAGGCTGAGGCGGTGGATCACCTGAGGTCACGAGTTCGAGACCAGCCTAGCCAACATGGTAAAACCTGGTTTCTACTAAAAATACAAAAATTAGCCAGGTGTGGTTGTGGCAGGCACCTGTGATCCCAGCTACTTGGAAGGCTGAGGCAGGAGAATCACTTAAACCCAGGAGATGGAGGTTGCAGTGAGCTGAGATCAGGCCATTGCACTCTAGCCTGGGCAACAAGAGCGAAACTCCATCTCAAAAAAAAATAATAACAGCTAACATTTACTTACTGCTTTCTGTGTATCTCTAGTGTAAATGCTTTACAAGTGTTAACTCATTTGATCCTCACAACCTTCCAAGGAAGGTACTACTGTCATCATCTCCACTTCCTTGATGAGGGCAGTGAAGCCCCGTGAAGTTAAGCAACTTGCTCAAAGTCCTACAGATATTAAGCGGTACAGCTGGCATTGCAATCCAGGTATCTAACCAGTGCCTCATTACTGCCTCAACAGAATCTCTCCTCCCCCAATTAGCTACAGAAAAGAATCAAAAATAATAAAAGCCAGCAAAATTTACCAGCAGCAATCAAGCATAGAAAGGGGCACAACCTGATGTTACAAATGCCAAACAGTGGTAGCAAAGCAGAGAAACAGAAGTTCCCTAATAAGGCTCATCTTTGCTCCTAATCCCAGCCCATCTCACCCCTACCCACCAGAAACAATACTGCTTAAACTGACAAAACTCTGAAAATGCCCACAAATACTTGTAATTTGGAGGGAGGCAGAATGAGATATTTCCCCTCTTATGAATGACTACTGGATATGCATTATACAGGTAGGCTTGAGATGAGAAATACTAACTACAATAACTTAATAAACATTAGTATAAGTCAAATAAAATGCCATGGTAAATATGCCATGGTAACTTTATTGTATTTTAGATGGCCAGAAATATAAATGGGGTTTTTAGCTACAAATAATTCACCAATTCAAAGGACTCCACATTATTGCAAGGAGGAAATCATCAAGTTGCTAATTTCTCTCACCTACAATTCCTGGGGTCACAATCCCAAGGACCTGGCATTGTTTGGGGAATAGCTTCTCAAGGGCAAGTGCTGTTTCCATACTAGTTCTTTTCCTTGCTGTAAAAATACAGTAGCAAAATGATTAAATATCATCCATTTTAAAGTCAAATCTGAGAATGAAGTAACAAAGCAAATATTTGAAATCTTTAAGTTACTTGACACCAGAATGCTCTACATAAAGGTCTAAAAGCTTTGATTAAAACAAACACTTTACCTGTTTTGGTCCCGGTTTTTAAATTCTAAACCTGATCTTTTGCATCACTAGTCTGCCTTTCCCCTTTGTTCATATATTGCTTCTGCTCATATACGATGTCAAATTTAGCAGTAACAGCTGAATTTCAGATTTGCTATTGTACCTTTCTGTTCAGCTGATATTGCAGCATAACTACTATCTGAGTGCATAAACAGTTAACTGGATTCAATAAGACAATGAGAAGCCATTATCTAAGTCTAACTTGGGGCCTCAGTGTGCCCATCTTGGATGCCCATTCTGCCGTTTCCCTCAGCAAGCCAAAAATGCACCATTTCCACACATAACTTTCAGAAATGGGACCTCATGTTCCAATATAGTAAAAGGCCCGAATAGCCAAAGTCATACATCCTATTTTAATAATAAAAAGTGTCTGGAGAATTAAAGCATCTCGAAATGAGAAAAACACCTTTTTAACAAATTTGTTTCAACTGCAGTACAAGGTTTAGAAATCAATCTGAAGCAGAAAGGGTTCGTCAAGGTTCAAAGATAGATATGTTCACGCATACTACAGGTGGCAGTCGCAGAGCCTCAGATAGTTAACTCTCAGGACAAGTACAATATTGAACTCCAAACTGAAGGCACATAATGAAAAAAACAGAAACAAAACCTTTTATTTTGATATTTACCTCTCTTATGGCCACGACATTCTTCCAGACTAATGAAAGTTTCTGAATCAGCCATGTAAAGAACTGTATGTGGTAAGATGCGAACATTCTGCAAAGGAAAAACAAAAAATTGAAATTGGATCCCAGGAATCCATGAATGCTTTTGCATGGTCCCTTAAAGTATCCCCAGTCCAGAGTGCAATCAAATTAGAACTCAGGATTAAGAAACTCACTCAAAACCACACAACTACATGGAAACTGAACAACCTGCTCCTGAATGACTACTGGGTGTAAATAATGAAATTAAGGCAGAAATAAATAAGTTCTTTGAAACCAGTGAGAACAAAGACACGACATATATCAGAATCTCTGGGACACAGCTAAAACAGTGTTTAGAAGGAAATTTTATAGCACTAAATGCCCACAGGAGAAAGCAGAAAAGATCTAAAATTGACACCAAAACATTTCAATTAAAAGAACTGGAGAAGTGGCCGGGCACGATGGCTCATGCCTGTAATTCCAGCATTTTGGGAGGCTGAGGCGGGTGGATCACCTGAGGTCAGGAGTTCAAGACCAGCCTGGCCAACATGGTGAAACCCTGTCCCTACTGAAAATACAAAAAATTAGCAGGGCGTGGTGGCAGGTGCCTATAATCCCAGCTACTGGGGAGGCTGAGGCAGGATCAATCAGCTGAACCTGGGAGGTGGCACTCAAGCCTGGGCAACAGAGACTCCATCTCAAAAAAAAAAAAAAAAACTAGAGAAGCAAGAGCAAACAAATTCAAAAGCTAGCAGAAGACAAGAAATAACTAAGATCAGAGCAGAAATGAAGGAGATAGAGACACAAAAAACCCTTCAAAAAAATCAGTGAATCCAGGAGCTGGTTTTTTGAAAAGATTAACAAAATAGATAAACCACTAGCCAGACTAATAAAGAAGAAAACAGAGAAGAACCAAATAGACACAATAAAAAATGACAGAGATATCACCACTGATCCCACAGAAATACAAACTACCATCAGAGAATATTATACTTCTATACAAATAAACTAGAAAATCTAGAAGAAATGGATAAATTCCTGACACATACACCCTCCCAAGACTAAACCAAGAAGTAGTTGAATCCCTGAATAGACCAATAAAAAGTTCTGAAATTGAGGCAGTAATTAATAGCCTACCAACCAACAAAATCACAGAACCAGACAGATTCACAGCCAAATTCTACCAGAGATACAAAGAGGACCTGGTACCATTCTTCCTGAAACTATTCCAAACAACAGAAAAAGAGGGACTCCTCCCTAACTCATTTTAAGAGGCGAGCATCACACTGATACTAAAACTTGGCAGAGACACAACAAAAAGAGAAAATATCAGGCCATTATCCCTGATGAACATCGATGTGAAAATCCTCAATAAAAAAATGGCAAACTTAATCTAGCAGCACATCAAAAGCTTGTCCACCACGATCAAGTTGGCTTCATCCCTGGAATGCAGGGCTGTTTCAACATAACGCAAATCAATACATGTAATCTACCACATAAACAGAACTAATGACAAAAACCACGTGATTATCTCAACAGATGCAGAAAAGGCCTTTGATAAAATTCAACACCCCTTCATGCTAAAAACTCAATAATTCAATGCTATCCCCATCAAGCTACCATTCACTTTCTTCACAGAAGTAGAAAAAACTACTTTAAATTTCCCATGGAACCAAAAAAGAGCCCGTATAGTCAAGACAATCCTAAGCGAAAAGAACAAAGCTGGAGGCATCACGCTACCTGACTTCAAATTATACTACAAGGCTACAGTAACCAAAACAGCATGGTACTGGTACCAAAACAGATATATAGACCAAAGGGACAGAACAGAGGCCTCAGAAATAACACCACACATCTACAACCATCTGATCTTTGACAAACCTGACAAAAGCAATGGGGAAAGGATTTCCTACTTAATAAATGGTGTTGGGGAAACTGGTTAGCCATATGCAGAAAACTGATACTGAACCCCTTCCTTACACCTTAAACAAAAATTAACTAAAGATGGATTAAAGACTTCAACGTAAGACCTAAAACCATAAAAACCCTAGGAAAAAACCTAGGCAATACCATGGAGGACACAGGCATGGGCAAAGACTTCATGACTAAAACACCAAAAACAAGGGCAACAAAAGCCAAAATTGACAAATGGGATATAATTAAACTAAAGGGCTTCTGCACAGCAAAAGAAACTATCATCAGAGTGAACAGGCAACCTACAGAATCAGTGAAACTTTTTGTAATCTATCCATCTGCCAAAGAGCTAATATCCAGAATCTACAAGGAACTTAAAGAAATTTACAAGAAAAAAACAACCCTATCAAACAGTGGGCAAAGGATATGAACAGACATTTCTCAAAAGAAGACACATATGCAGCCAACAAACATATGAAAAAAGGCTCATCATCACTGGTCATTAGAGAAATGCAAATCAAAACCACAATGAGAAGCCATCTTACACCAGTTAGAATGGCGATTATTAAAAAGTCAGGAAACAACAGATGCTGGAGAGGATGTGGAGAAATAGGAACGCTTTTACACTATTGGCGGGAGTGTAAAGTAGTTCAATCATTGTGGAAGACAGTGTGGTGATTCCTCAGGACCTAGAAACAGAAATGCCATTTGATCCAGCAATCCCATTACTTGGGTATATACCCAAAGGATTATAAATCGTTCTAGTATAAAGACACACACACTCATATGTTTATTGCAGCACTGCTGACAATAGCAAAGACTTGGAACCAACCCAAATTCCCATCAATGATAGACTGGATAAAGAAAATGTGGCACATATACACCATGGAATATTATGCAGCCATAAAAAAAAGGATGAGTTCATGTCCTTTGCAGGGGCATGGATAAAGCTGGAAACCATCATTCTCAGCAAACTAACACAGGAACAGAAAACCAAACACCACATGTTCTCACTCATAAGTGGGAGTCGAACAATAAGAACACATGGACACAGGGAGGGGAACATCAAACACCAGGACCTGTTGGGAGGTGGGAGGCTAGGGAAGGGATAGCATTAGGAGAAATACCACTATGGCACATATATACCTATATAATAAAACGGCATGTTCTGTACATGTGTCCCAGAACTTAAAGTATAGTAAAAATTAAAAATAAAAAGTATCACCTGGTCCAAACTGCTGGTACTCTACCTTCTTTCAGGTCAATGTTGGCATTCTGAGTCCATCTACTTCTCATTTACTTTTCACTCATGCTCTTTCATTTTCATTTCGTTTACTAAGCACCTATTTCTTCATTCCAGCCCTCAAGAAGTTCATTTTCATAATAATTGAAACTCTTAGAACATAAACATCAAGTACCAACAAAAGATGCACTTGGTTTATTTGAACAGGCATCACAGTAACAGAAAAATCTCAGAACTGGGGAAGGTATACAGGCTGTATCACTCCTCTTTTCACTGATTACCAAATCAAATACTCCAAGCCTCCATATCCAGCCTTGTCAACAAGTTTCCCTCAGGGCCCCTTAGCTTACTATTAATATTACCCAGACACACCCACTTTCCCATATAATCTCCTATTGCTCTCTTCCCGTGGAACTTAAGACTGTTTTCCTCTAGAGATACCTTAAGTGCCACCTCCTCTCCAAAACCTTTTCCTAAACTCCCCCAGAATTCTGGACCTCAGATGCAACATCCCTTACCCCCAGGTTAATCTTATTTGTGCCCTGTCTTCCCTATGAGCTGGGCTTATTCAGAATCACCTGTTTTCAACTAAACTTTCCAATTAAAAACAAGTGGCAAAGTAGCTGAATTAAATGAAAAGGATGAAGATATTTTTCTAAGCTAGCCATTTTCAAAATTTTTTTACTACCAGAATAAAATATAGTACTTACGATATAGCAAAGCCTCATTGTTGTTTAAATGGAAAAAAAAAAAAAAAAAGAGTTGGTCCATTACAATTTGGGGGAATGCCAAGATGTTTCGGAATACATTCTATATAAACTAATAAAAGAGACAGATAGCATGATAACCTGTGGGGCCCAGGGTTGCCCAAGACCTATGGATATGGTTTCCTTGGTCCACACAGCATTTTCAAAAAAAGTAAACTGAATGCCAACGTTCAAATTTCAAAAAAGTTTTTACATAAAATGTGGATTTCCAGATTCTTTTTAAAAACTGGACACAATGGCAACACTTAGACTATGTGCCTCTTAACTAAGGCTAAACAGAGGCAAGCCTTTCCAGTCTGCCATGGCACTACCACTCTGTTGAGCTACCTGACCCTCTTAGGCTACCTGCCTGACCTTCGAGTCATCTGAGTCTGTGATGCCTGGTATAGTGAGTAAAGGAAACAGAACTCAAGAGATTTAGGGACCAGGTCCGGTGGCTCATGCCTGTAATACCAGCACTTTGGGAAGCTGAGGTTGGCAGATCACCTGAGGTCAGGAGTTTGAGACCAGCCTGGCCAACATGGTGAAACCCCATCTCTACTAAAAATACTAAAATCAACCACGTGTGGTGGTGCATGCCTGTAGTCCCAGCTACTCAGGAGGCTGAGGCAGAAGAATCATTTGAACCTGGGAGGTGGAGGTTGCAGTGAGCCGAGACTGGGCCACCACACTCCAGCCTGGGTGACAGAGTGAGAGTCAGTCTCAAAACACATACACACATGCACACACAGAGTGAGAGTCAGTCTCAAAACACATACACACATGCAGACACAGAGAGTCAGTCTCAAAACACGCACACACACACAAGCACACACACAGTGAGAGTCAGTCTCAAAACACACACGCACACACGCAGACACACACACACACTCAGTTTTAGGTCTTAGGTGGCCACAAAACAGCAAAATAACCCTCATCAAGCTGTGAGACTCAGTCTCAACACCCCCCTCCCCCCGCCGCCCCCAGATTTAGATCTTAGGTCATAGTGGCCACAAACTGGCAAAATATCCCCCATCAAGCTTTTAAGCCTCAGGTTTCCTAATTAAAAGTCTGGTCCTGAGATTTTATGAGTTTCCCTTTCTGGCAGCCACTGAAAAGCAAATGCTGAATTTTCCCTCCTAATTCACACTAGAAGCAGTGATGTAACAAGCCTCAATATGAAATGTTCTCAAAGCACAGTGTAAGACTGCTGGCACCATGTTGCACAGTTCAGAGAAGTTACAAATGGCAAGCTGTTTTATAAAGCTTTTGGTGGACTTTAAAATATTTCTTTTCTTTTTTTTTTTTTTTTTTGAGACAGAGTCTCATTCTGTCCCCAGGCTGGAGTGAAGTGGCGCGATCTCAGCTCATGCAAACTCCACCTCCAAGGTTCAAGCAGTTCTGGTACCTCAGCTACCTGAGTAGCTGCGATTACAGGTGTGCACCACCATACCCATAATTTTTGTAGTTTAATATTTTTTAATTTATATATTTAATATTTTTTCAATATTTTTAAATATTTATATGAGTATTTTTAGTGGAGACAGGGTTTCACCATGTTGGCCAGGCTGGTTTTGAACTCCTGACTTCAAGTGATCTGCCTGCCTCATCTTTCCAAAGTGTTGCGATTGCAGGTGTGAGTCACTGTGCCCAGCGGACTTAAAATATTTCTAACAGAAAAGTTAAATCAATTTTCTTTATGGTTATAAAAGTACCCATTGTCCACTAGATAACTTGGAAAACACAATCAGCATGTATGATTTAAGTGAGTGAGTTTTCGTGTGTTTGTCTCACCAGCAGTTTACTGCAATGTAGAACTCCTCTAAGAGCATTACTGAACTCTGTGAACTTTAATAATGATACTAATAAAAGAGCATTTAATAGACATCTATGGAGAACTTATACTCCCTGTACTATATGTAATGTGTTATATGCATTACATTTTCATTATTTAATCCTTACAACAACTCTGTAAGGGCATAGGAAAATTATTATTTTTATTTTATGGCGATCACACCTGAGGCTCAGAGAGGTTAAGTAGCTTTTTCAAAGTCATACCGCTGTCATACACCAAAGCTAGGGTTCACACCTAAGTCTGTCCAGCTATATCAGCCACTACAATGTCTAAACTAGGAAAATAATGCCTGCTGTGGTAAAAATTTGAAAACGATGATTACAGAGAATAAAGTTTTTCAAAACATTAAATAGAAACAAAAGCTAACATTTTGGCTTTCTTTTCTACTCTCTTTTTTTGTCTTTAATAATTCAGATGGTATTAAATACATAATTTCACAATCTTTTCACTTTTAAAATCAACATTTTCTTGTCATTAATGTATCTGCAGTTTATAATTTAATACCTTTATTACATTAACATTAGGTTTTTAATATCCCTTATTATAAATGATGCCCCAGAGAACATTTTTGAGAAAAAGTCTGCCTACATTTTGAATTTTTCCAAATGATAAACTTCTGGAAAGAGACGGCAAGAGTTGGGACAAAGTGCCAGAGAAGAAAAGTTGTCTAACAAGCCTGCCTTTGGATACTGGCTAGCTCCCTGGGATGAGAGTTCCAGAGCCCAAACAGGGTAAGGAGAAAGACCACCCAAGGAAGGGGGAAACAGAAGACTGGTTACACATGGACATTGATGTAATATCTAAATACATTAAGAATGATGAGAATCAGGTTTCCCATTGCCCAAAAGGGAGGTACGGATATGAGCAGAGACAAAAGTAGAAAGCATCCTGTGTTTGATTCAAAAGGTTGCACCTGTGTGAACTCATGAGTTTCCACATATATAGTTGTACACGTGTGTATATGTATATACTGATTATATACAAACACATACGTGTATACACATACTTACATTCTTTGGCTCTAATGACTGAGCTTTGGAGCAGCAAATCCCTCAATGGCAAGGAGTACATTTAGAGAGTCTAATCTTGATTGCTAAATACCAAACTCCATCAAAAGGAGCCAGGGTTTCATGGACAAATGGCCAATTCCAGGACCAAAGCAGGTAAAACCCAAGACAAGCTTAGAACACCTTGTGCCAGGAGTCATCTCTAAAAGACAACGAAGTCAGCTCCTGAAAGAGCTCCCCTAGCCAAACTGGGGTTGGGGGTGAGGGGTAAACTGAGCACCATAATACTGACAGTAACAGATTATATCCCACGGAAATAAGATTTGGAGTGTGTACAGATATAAATAAACGAATCGGAAACATTTACATGGTTTCAAATGATCTCTTCACAAAACAATCATTACAGTAGAAATGATTTTAGTGACGAGGCACTTGGCTGGCACCACCTTAATCGAATAATCAAAGGTAATATCACCAATAACGAGACACATGGAAATCGCATGCCACCTAACGCATGCCGTGAAAGGAGCACAGCATGGCTTCTGTGATTATTTCTTGCCAAACCTAGTAAGAAACCTCACACACGGCCAATTGATGGATGTTCTACAAAATAGCCTGTTATTTTCCTAAGTGTCAAGATTGGGAAAAATCAAGCAAAGCTTAAGAAACTGTTCCAGATCAAAGGAGATTAAAGAAACATGACTTACTTAGAGCAACTTGCAATTGGGAACAGACCTTTTTTGCCATGAAGAACCTTACTGGACAACTGGCAAAACCTGAACGGAGTCTGAGGATAAGATGGTTGAAATCTATCAGTGATAATTTCCTGATTATGACGGCTGCACCGCGGTTATGTCTGTAAGCGGTAGGAAAGTAAAAGGAATGACAGAGCATCGGGTTGGCACTTTACTGTCAAATGGCACTCTCCCACTCCTCAGAGAGGTGGTACACCCTGCAGCCCCTCTGACTCCGCAGTCCGAGTCTTCCTCTCTCCAGGTACTGGCTCCCCTTTTGAAGCTGCGGGCCAGAGAAGCAAGAGTACAGGACAGGGAGTTGAAATCTTGGCTTTCTAGGTGTGCTACACTGAGCAAAACACACCCAGCTGCCTTGCCAGTAAAACAGACACAACGAAAACTTGCTTCAAGGGAAGCAGGTGGAGAGAAGGTTCTGCACAGCGTTGTTGTTAATGGTGAAAATGCGGATACTTAAAAGGCCCAACATTTGATGCACGGTCAAGTGAATCATGACACATCCTTAAAGTGTAGTCACTAAAACTAATGTTTACAAAACTTTTTCACGGCACGAGAAGATGCTCCTTGAATTAACAAAACTGGGATTAAAAAAAAGTTCCCAAAGACTGAACCCCCAACCTGCAATTGACTGTGCATGACACCCCCTTGCGACTTGCCTCAAGCTCCTCGGCTACCACGCGAACCAAGCAATGCCTCTCCAGGTGGCCGGCATCGGCCAGGCCTGCGGAGATCCAGGTCAAGCTCCGATGGGTCCGCAACACTCGGCGCACACACTCCCTCCATAAGCGGCACACGCTGGGGACGCAAAGGCACAAAGGATTGCGAACGGACGTTCGTCTTCGTCTCTCCCACAGCTCACAAACCCCCACCTGCTGGCGCAGCAGGAGACCCCTGCGGGACCCGAAGTCCCCGGGGGAGGCAGGTGTCAGGGCGCTGGTTCAGAGAAGGAAAGCCAGTTGTGGAGAAAACCTTAAGGGGAACTTCGCTCCTCAGGGAAGTCTCGGGGGCACTACGGCTTGAGGTCACCTCAGGTAAAGCGAAGGAGCCGGGGGCGGTTCTGGGTCCCCAGGGTCTCTCCCCACCCTGCCAGCCTGGGACGTGCCCGCGGCGTGTCCTGAGACAAGCTTCCCGCCTCCCCTCCTCACCAGGCCACCCGCAGCAACGCCTTGGCGGGCAGGAAAGTGAGAACACGTTCCACCACCTCTGCCAGGTTACTCAACACGAAGGTGCTCCGCGGGTCTACGGAGGAGGAGCCGCGACAGTCGCCGCAGCCACCCAGCGGCTCCATTCCTCAGCGGCCCGCCGGAACCAGTCCTACGGCGGCTCGGAGGGACCCGGAGACGCCGGCGCGCACTGAGCAGGCGCCCGCGCCACTTCCGCCGGACGGAGAAGGTGGGCGTGGCAACGCCGGTGCGACCCTGGCCGCCGGGTTTCCGGTGCCGGTCCTGGCGCCCTTGCTCCGAGGGTGAAGTCATCCATTCCGTAATACGCCCGAATTTTTTTTTTTTCATTTTTAAGATTTGGTCTCGTACTGTGGCTCGGCGGGAGTGGAGGGGCGCGGCCTCCGCTCACTGTAGCTTCTGCCTCCCAGGCTCAAGCGAGCCTCCTGCCTCAGTCTCCCTCGTAGCTTGGACTACAGACTCCCGCCACCATGCCCGGCCAATCTTTGTATTTTTTGTAGAGACGGGTTTCTCTGTGCTTACCAGGCTGGTCTCAAACTCCAGGGCTCAAGCGATCCTCCCGCCTGGGCCTCCCAAGATGCTGCAGTTACAGGCATGAATGAGCCACCGTGCTGGGCAACTTTCTAGGAGGCTTCCTGCAGTGAAGGTCAGTTCTTCCTCTGTGCCTCTCACTGCCCTGGCACCGCCGTATTTCTGAGCCTCCATCTTTCTCTAATTCACAGATTCCTTGCGGGGACTAGATAGTACTTACCCCAATGCCTGTTTAAATAGCATAAACTCAGTTTTTGAAGTGAGAGTGTTTGCTTTTAAAAAATTGTCTTAGTGTGCGAAAATCACTGCCTTATTCCTTGTAGTTAACTCGTTGTCGTCTTCAGGTTTAAAGTTGTGAATGAGTAAAAGGGCATAAATAGCACCTGCCATTCTAAGGAAGTTGAGTAAGAATTGCGGTGAAGCACGCCCCAAGCTGTGCACCAGTTCCCCGCCAGTAGCATCTGATTCACCTGGGAACTATTAAGTTTTGGCACACTCCCCGTCCTTACCCCAGACCTCCTGAATCAGACACTGGGGGCGAGGCCCAGCCATCTGTGTTTTAACAAACTTGAGGGCGATTCTAATGCATGCTCAAACTGCGAACCACAGAAGACATGGAAGCACAGCAGAACAGGTGCGTCCCCACCGAACATCATTTCTCCCGCCAGTTCCTTCCAAAGGCAGCCCCGATTTGATCGCCAGATCTTGAGTAGAAACTTGGTCTAAATTAGCAGTTCTCATTATGGCCTCAGGACCTTTTATGCCTAAAATATCCACACGACCAATAGTGTGTGTTTTGATTATCAATATTTACCATATTAAAAATTAAATCAGAACATCTTAATACTTATTAACTTTAAAAAAAAACATATTATACATTAACAAAATATTTTTATGGAATTCAACTAGTTCCCAAATCTTCCTTCCCCCCCCAACTGGTGAATAGTGTGACATTGTCACTGGCATAAGCCTCTTGAATAGCTGTGACTTTTTTTTGGTACACACAAGTTCTCTCTGTTGCCCAGGCTGGTCTCAAACTTCTGGCCTCAAGATATTCCTGTCTCCACCTCCCAAAGCGTTGGGATTCCAGGTAGGAGCCACCAAGCCCAGCCAGTTTTTTTCTTTAGTCTATAGGAGCAGCTGCTTAAGGAAGCCAGATGGCCCAGATATCACCAGAGCTTCCTGACCCCTTGCCAAATACCAGAGGAAGATAAACAGGCGACCTCCAGTTACCTTTGGATCATTAATATTATAATGCTAAAATCCTCTCCCCTGAAGGAAGATCACTGGCATGTTGTGTACATGGATATGTGAAGCAGCATGTTCAGGGCCTGGGTCTGCTTGTCTGGAACTCCAGACTGTGCATGCCCTTCACACCTCCCCCGACTCCCATCCTTCCGGGAAAAGGTGCCTTTAGAGGGTAAGCTCCCCTTCTCCATTCTCTGGCTACTGAATGAAACCCGATTGCCTTTCTGAGTAGACGTTCTTTCTTTGTGGCTGATATCAAGCAGGGAAAGAGGACAGTTTACCAGTGATGGCATCACTTTACATTTTGCAAGTCTGTCTGTCTTAAGACAGGTAGATTCTCTGATTTGCTTCTGAATTCAATCTGTTGCAAAATTACATCATGTAGCCTCTGGAAAACTCCATTTTACACTCATGAAGGAATGAGTGAAAATGGCAAATGTTTTAATATTATAGTCCTTTAAAACTTCTTGAAATGGTCTCAGGGGTCTCCAGTGTTCCCCAAATCATGCTTTAAGAACCATTTGTGCAACTCATCATGATGGTTTCATTCTTTCACCAGCCATTGGTTTGGGGGTAGGCACAGCCCCTGATCTAACCAAGGAAAAGTGAGAGACAGTGTGCTCGATGGGATGGTGCTTTTAGAGATTTCCTCACCTTCTAAGGAGACACTAGAAGACAGGCATTATCTGTCTCTGAATCAAGTAAGGTGGCTGCACATATGCCATCAAAAGATGAAACCAACATAGAAAAAAATCTCAGGGAAGCAGAGCAAAGCCCATATGTACGGTATCTGCAGCTGTCCTACCTCTGGACCTCTTGTATGTGAAATAACCCGTCAGTTGTGTGCAAGGAGCCATGGGTATGCTAAAGGAGCAGCAGATTATTGTAACTGGGGAAACTAGGGATAGTCATAAGGAAAAAGTAGCACTTGAATTTGTAATGAGAATGGAAGAGAAAAAAAGACTGAGGAAAAGGTGACTATACCAAGTGTGTACAGACCATTTCTAGGTTCTTTCACTTTCTCTTGTTAAATCTGCCTGTCTTCCAAGCCTCCCCTCACCCCTTCCCACCTTAAATATCTTATTCCAGAAACTCAAGAGAGCCTACAAACACATCAGCAGAGTTGTCTTATGAGGGAAAAATGACAAAGTAACTTTTTGCTTGCCATGATCAGTACAGACAAAATTTTTAAATAGTTCTTTATTCATAAACTTGATGCAAGTTTACAAAATTTACTGTAGATTGCCAAATCTGCAATTAAAAATGAAATCCATAAAACAAAGCATGCCAAATGTGCAGCTATCAATCTGCTTGCCATCAAGATATTAAAGAATTCAATAATGTATTCAAGATTTAACCTTAGGTTTAAGGAACTTTAATGCTTTAAAGAATTCTGCCTTGTCATTTGTTATCTGAGCAACTGGCAATCAGAACTTCATAGAAATGTAACCAAGTGAACAAGAACACCAGAAAATCTATTTATTTCCCTCTTAACCAAAATAGAATCAAAAGAAATTAAACACACACAATAATGTAGAAGTGCCAAGTCTCTTGGATGTGGTCTACAAAAAACTGAATCTAAAAGCAAATGCATAAGAAAACACTTTTGAACTTTGTAACAGGTTTGTGCAGAAAAATGTGCTTCTGGATTTTCTTGTTAAAAGTGCTTAATAGCTAGAATTTACTTTCAAATCAAACTTGGGTGTACAAAAAAAACTATTACCAACCATAAAAGGACTGATTCAGGTAAGGCAATAAAATGGAGAGTACCTTGATTTGAGTCAGGTTCTATAAAAAAAATTAACACGTAAAGTTTCTATTAATCTTTCAATGTAAAAGCCATTTTTATGACTATGGTGAAAATTATTCTAAGTCTCCAAATTAAGTATCTTTTTGTACTTAACTGTGCAGCTTTTGCTCAAGGAGTCTGTCTTTGTGCCAATCACTTTATAAGTTTATTAATTTACAAATGATTGCAACATCCCGTTAATAAAATGGAAACATAAGATGACTTAGTATTTTAAATAACTTTAAGCTCTATCCTGTGGCTCTTCTTCATAAGAAACACTGAACCAACAAGCAGCAGATTCAGCCCAGCAAGACTCCAATGCCCCAGTGGAAATCACTACTCACAAGCCTTAATTAACATAGTTTTACGCTGCTTTGCCTAAAAAGTACAATACAACTCAATTAAGATTATATCTTCAGGGAACAATTCGTATCTTCACATAGTCATTAAAAAGTTTAACAATTTAATGAGTAGGTTTCCTGTCATTATTTTGGCAAAACCATAAAATGGTTTTAAACATGAAAGAGCTACTATGATGTAGAAGGCCTTTTTCAAAACCAATATTGAACATTGATTAAACTTGTATTGGCTCTAAATGGAACAATATATTGCAAATCCTTATAACCCATAGGCTTAATATAGAAAAATTACCCTAAAGCCACGACTTCAGTAGCCTGATGCTGACTTGACTGCTTTAAAAAGTTCACTTTTCAAGAAAAAGACATTATAAGGAGTGACCAGTATGTGTATTTATCAGGAAAAATACAGTAAAGTCCCCACTGCTCAGTCCAAGATATCTAAAATGAGCAAAATGCAAAGGCTATAACTTATACTGGATGTCAGTTCACAGATTATCCACTAAAATATCTATGAACTAACGTCTTCGATACTGCTGCAATAGGGGCACGCAAAGCTTGTGTCTGCATGTTGGAAAGATTTTCTTTAAAGCAACATTCGTCCAAACGTGTAACAGTCAACATATTTAGCCATCTTCCTTTGGAGGGGTGTACCAGCCTGAAATACAATGAAAAAAAAGTTAAAATACTTTAATTCTTAAGCCAATCAGAAGAACTGGCATGTAATAAGGTTAGCTACAGTCTCTCTTCATAATTTTGATGTTTATACTGTAAAAAAAATTTTTTTTTTTTTTTTTTGGTTTTAAACAGCATTCCACTCTGTTGCCTAGGCTAGAGTGCAATGGCTCAATCTGGCTCATTACAACCTCCGTCTCCCAGATCAAGCAATTCTCCTGCCTCAGCCGCCCAAGTAGCTGGGATTACAGGCACGCACCACCACGCCTGGCTAATTTTTTTTTTTTTTTTTTAAGTAGAGACAGAGTTTCACCATGTTGGTCAGTCTGGTTTTGAACTCCTGACTTCAGGTGATTCACCTGCCTCTCCCTCCCAAAGTGCTGGGATTACAGGTATGAACCACCAGACCTGACCTACTGTAAAAATTAAACTTACACTTGGATTGGTAACACTGCATTTTGCTATTTCACAACAAAGTTATTTTCTATGAATAAATTATATTTGAATTTTCCACACAAGAGCTCTGTATCAACGGCATCTCTAACTAAAGATGACTGTGGAATATTAGACTAAAAGAATAAGTTTTATTGTACTTCAGTTCTATACCTGAAAGTAAACCTCATGAAAAGTACTTATTTCCCCACCCAAACAAAATCCTGGCAATTTAGGATATGAGGAACTTGGACTGTTATCAGAACCATAATGTCATTTCACCCAGGACACAGAAGCCATCACAACAGGAGCAGTGATGCCTATCCCCAAAATCAGAGTTAGTAGCAGGCCAAACTAGAATCCATCTTAAGCTGTTGTACAACATGGTGACTATAACAATATACTGTATTCTTGAAAAATGCTAAGAGAGTGGATGCCACTTATCTCACCACAAAAATGAAACTATGTAAGGGGATGCCTCAGTTACTTATCTAGATTTAGTCATTCCACAATGTATGTATACTTCAAAACGTTGTACGTGAAAAGCACAATGTCAATTTTTTACAAATAAGAAAAATAAAAATTTTTTAAAGATTAAAAAAAAAAACCTTAGAAGCCATCTCTGATTCTGAATCTATTACTCTTTCATCACAGCTAAGCTTACACACACCCACACACTCTCAAATACAGCACTTTCTGTAAATATTTTTTGAATGCTGGTTGTAATGTTTGCTTTAAGAAATAAAAATAGGAAAAAAATCTGTTTCCCAGGCTCCACAAAAACCTAAGCTCTCCATAAAAACACAAATTAGACTAAGTACTGTTTAGTATGAAACTTTAGAATAGTATGAATATGCCAAGATCTATAAAGTATCCATAAAGTAGTATACAAGTTTCTCTGGATCTACTAATTTTGTGCGCTACAAATTGTTATTATGAAAACCTGGCCTTGTCCTCAAATTTTATTGTTTCTCTCTTCTGCTTGAAAATTTTATTTTGAATACTATTTCCATAAGTAAGCAATCACTGAAAGAGTGGTCAGTTTGCTTTGTAATGAAAATAAAAGTGAACACAAAACACAAATCTAGGTCACAAACTGACGCATTTCTAGCAAAGTCAAGAATACTTTATGGGCGTGGTGGCGTGCACCTACAGTCTAAGCTACTCGGGAGACAGAGAGAGGATGGCATCAGCCCAGGAGCTCGAGGCTGCAGTGCACTATGATTACACCTGTAAATAGCCACTGCACTCCAGTTATAACAAGAATTCCATCAATAAAGAGTTGCCTTTAACTCAGTTCCTAACCTAAGACCATTGATTTCAAGTAAGTAAAGTGAATCATTCATTAATCTACTAAAAAAAAAAAATCTTGATTCTGAAATACCTAGGCCAAGTGTATAAGATACAAAAATTTTTAATGAAGTATAATGTTAGAGAGTCATTAAAAGATTCTGTATGCAGCATAAGTTTTTTTTTTTTT
Source organism: Plecturocebus donacophilus (assembly GCA_004027715.1). NCBI lineage: Eukaryota > Metazoa > Chordata > Mammalia > Primates > Pitheciidae > Plecturocebus > Plecturocebus donacophilus. Next base: position 11,536 of record PVKP010025406.1, on the reverse strand, counting down.
TTTTACCTATGGTAACAGTACTTTAAGAAACTAAAGCAAAGACAGAAAAATAAAATGGTAAATATTAATACATTATCTAAAATGTCTTAAATGGAAATACTTATTGAATTAAACATACCATTTTTCTCATGTATCTGTACAATGGAATTATAGGACTGTTGGGCTCTTGCTAGATTATACTGATTCTGAAAGAGAATTACACATTTCAAATCAAGTGTAATTACGTAAAAATTATTGTAATAAATTTATGAATGCATCACACTGTGCTTAAAAGAACACAGGAAACCATCTCCATTTCAAAAACAATTTTAACTTAATAGCCTCATTTCTCAATTTCATTCTCTGTAATTTTATAAGAATAAAACCAAAATTGTACCCCAATAAAAATCAATAAGCCTCACAGTCGTAAGTCTCCTTACTATTGCACAAGTACAAAGCTTTTTGGTTCTAGAGTCAATCTCCATATTGCTGAATCAAGTTAAAGAATGATATCTGGATGTTAATAAAACTCAAACTCTCTTCACATAACTTCTATTAAAAAAACCCTATAAAATATTACTTTCAGATAAGAAAGTATTAAGCTTCCACGACTACACATATGAATGACATTTTAGGTTAGAAATCTAAAGAATGCCCATAATTGGCACCAAGCTTACTAAAGGAGCCCTCTTTTGGTAAAAAATTTAAGGAGCCAAATCTAGGATTAATTTTGCCACCATAAGTACAACCAACCTATACCTTAACTTCCAACTAATATACCATGAGCATTCTCCATAGTGGCACCCATCTATCCACCATATTATGTCACAGAATTTTTTGCGTAATAAATTCACACAGCACAAGACTCAAAAATGCCTACATCCTAAGTGAAAACTCTCCCTACTTCTCCCCTAAACACCCAGTTTCCGACCTTCCTCCACACAAGTTAACCACTATTACTAATTTCTTGTATGTTCCTCTTTAAGATCATATAAGAATATTCATGTACAGCCATTGTTATTAGCCATTGTCCCCAGCTTTCCTTCACTAACAGGTGCATGCTACAGACACTGGTCTACCACTTTTCTCATCTAGCTTATCTTGGAGAATGTTCCATATCAGTATAGAACATAGGTTTTAAACACTGAAATATTTCTATTATATGGATATTCAAATATTTAATCAATCCCCTGTTGGTAGACATCAGGTTGTGGTCAATATTTTGCTGTTAAAGTGTTGCCATAAGCAACCTTGTACATATATCTGCTGAGTACTGGTAAAAATGTCCTAGAGTAGAGCTGCTGGGTTAAAAGATATATGCCTTAGTAATTTTGAGATATTGCTACACTGCCCTCTACAGAACTGTATAAATGTGTCTGCCCCCGAGCCATCTATGAGAATGCCTCAGTGCAGCCTCACCAACACAGTACTTCAAATCTTTGTGATTTCTGACAATATACTAAGATAGATTCCGAGTATAGTTTTGATTTGTATTTATATTATTGAGTGAGATTGAGCATGTCTCCATTATGTTCATGAGCTATTTGTTTCTATTTCTGTAAACAGACTTTCTATATCCTTCCATTTTTTTTTAACATGTTAAATTTATGTAAGCACTTTTCCCATTTTTCTGCAGGGTAGTCTTTTCCAACATCTAAGAGCTCTTTAAAATAGTAAAGCCCTGCCATAATGCACCTAATAAACTAAACACAAAATGTATAGTAACACATTTTTTAACATTAATGAAAAAGTGGGGCTTTTTTAGTATTTTCACAAAAAGGACAAAAATAAAAGATTCACAAACTATACATAAAAAGTACACATACCCTGAAACTCCCAAATGACTGAAGCAGGTCACTTCCCAACCCGACTGCCTACCACCCAAAATACAAGGAGAAAATAATGCTGGCCTTCCCAGTCTCAATTATCAGTAGCAAGGTACTCAAACCCCAGTTAAAATGAATGTTTCTGCAGAGGCTTTACTGTACTGGGGTTCTGTCTAGCCCTTCCTATTTTTCTAATGCACTGATTTCTGCTTGTACATCTTCAATAATTTCCCCATTCTGCTTTCCTTCAGATTTTTTTTAGAGACGGAGTCTCACTCTGTCACTGCAGTGGCTTGATCTTGGCTCACTGCAACCTCCACTTCCTGGGTTCGAGCAATTCTCCTGCCTCAGCCTCCCAAGTAGCTGGGACAACAGGTGCCCACCGCAATGTCCTGCTATTTTCATTTTGCTCTGTGGGATATTTTTTTTAGTAGAGATGGGTTTCACCATGTTGCCCAGGGTGGTCTCTCCTGAGTTTAGGCCATCCTGCTGCCTCAGCCTCTCAAAGTGCTAGGATTACAGGCATGAGCCACCATCCCTGGCCTCCTGCAGGCTTTTTTTTTTTTCCACTGTCCTCTAACAGTGAATTAGAGGCTTAATTTTCATTTTTTTCTTAATGGCATAAGGATTCGGCAATCAACATTCCTCTGAGCTCTTCTTTAGTCTCTGATAAGTAATAATTGCATTATTGCTGTTCTCTAGATATTCTGCAGTTTTAATTTCAAATCCCTGTTTGACCTAAAGGCTGTTTGCATGAGTTTTAAAATTCCACAAATAAATATTTGTTTTCTGGTTTTGTTATTAACTTATAGATTTAACTAAGATCAGAGAATGACATCTGTCCTTTTCTACTTTTCAGTATTTGAGGTGTTTTTCACTGAAAAAGATCAGCTTCTTGAATGTTCCAGATAGGAAGAGGGAAGGAGAGGAGGGGAGAGAGGAACAGACAGAATTTTAGTATTTTAATTATGGTTGGTAGAGCATTCTAAAATTTCATTTTACTTTTCAAAACCATGATTTACCAGGGTGTTTAATTTCCAAATTTCTACAGATTTTTGTTAATCTCTTCATTACTGCCTTCTAACATTAACTGCTTCATATTGAAATTATAAATTATATAGTGTGGATGGTACCAATTGTTTTAAATCTTCTGACTTGCTTTGTAGATTTATAATAAATTTTTCTCCCACAGTCCATACACGCTTGAGAAGGATCTGTATCTAATTATTGGGTACAGAGGTCTGTATTTGTCCATGATACCATGCCTGTTCACTGGTTATTCAAATCTACATATGGGCATTCTGTTTATCTTACTAATGGTAAACAGGATACACTGAAATCTCCAACTATGATGGTAGACTTGTCAACTTCTCCCTGTGGTTTTATCAGGTTTTCCTCTGTGCTTTGAGGCTATTTGGATAGGTACATAAAATATGAAAATTGTTACATCCTCTTAATTAACAGAATTTTATCCTCAAGTTACTAATGCTTTCTGTTCCAAAATCCTATTTTGTTTGATACTAAAGCTCCATCACTTGTTTTTGACTAATGTATACTGGCATACCTTTATCATTCTCAATTATAAAAACTTTCTCTGGATTCTACAAAAGAACTGGCCTGCAGTCTTCAAAAAATGTTGAGGCCAAGAAAGAAAAAAAAAAGCTCTAGATTAAAGAACTACAGCGATGACAACTAAAAGCAACATGTAAATCTAGATTAAATACATATTGGATGAGGCAAAAAATAAAAAAATAAACTTTCAATCCTTTTCTATCTTTATAAATATGATTAAAACAGCTTTTCTTTTATTAATTCAACCTAACTGGTACCTTTAGTGCATTTACATTTGCTGTGACTGATTTACGTAGACTTGCTTCTAACACCTTTAAAATTTCTATTTCTCTCACTTTCTAGTATAATTCTAGTATCTGCTCTTCGGATTTCCCTAAGACATATTTTGGACCTCATTCTGATCTCTCCCCCACCAACCTCAGCGATTTCTGCCCTATCATCTATTCTCATGTCTCTCTGTGTAACATACTAATTTATTTTTTTGGAGATAATCAACTAATCAATTAATTTTCTTCTGGTGTCTAATCTACTGAGTTTATTTCAGCAGTTACATTTTTTTCTTTCTTTATTTTGAGACAGAGTCTCACCGTCACCCAGGCTGGAGTGCAGTGGTACGAACATGCCTCAGTGCAGCCTTGGCCTCCTGGACTCAAGTGATCCTCCCATCTCAGCCTCCGGAGTAGCTGGAACTATAGGCATATACCCCATTCCTAGCTAATTTTTTTTGGTTGGGGAGTATTTTCTGTAGGGACAAGTTCTCACCATGTTGTGCAGGCTGGTCTTGAACTCCTGGGCTCAAGCCATCCTCCCGCCTCGGCCTCCCAATGTGCTGGGATTACAGGCATGAGCCACCATACCCAGCTATAGTTTATTTCTGTAAGTTATATTTCATCCATTTTCTTTTCAGGTCTTCCTCATCATTCCTTATGGACTTACTGCTTGCTCAATTTTATGATTCCATCTTTTATTCTTTATATCAGATTTCACATGTAACTATTTTCTCACAATTCTAATATCTGAAGTCTGTGTTCTGTATCTGATAATTCTAAAACCTACAGTATTTGGGAAACATAACTATTATTTATTGTTTGACAATTCTCAAATATGCTGGATTGACTACTTGAATGCTATGATTTGGCTGAAATCATATTTACCTGCTTTAAATCTCTGGGAATCCTACCGGCTTAAATTAGAGATCCTTTCCTACAAAAAGCATCTGTGTCTGCTTCTGATGAGAGTTGTAGATACCACTAACATGAGACTACTTTACCATCTTGCATAATCCTGAGATTCTCCAAGAGATTTGGCTCCCCAACCTTGCTCATTTACACAGAAGATTAGACTGCTTAGTATAGGTGGTGACTCACTTCCTCCTACCCTTGGAAAAACAAAACAGATCTCGCATCTGAATATGATCACAGTCTAGGGGATTCTGTAAGAGACTGACTGGAGGTTACGGGCAGCAGGGAAAGACAGGTGCCTTTCCCGACCACAGAAAGAGGTCAGAAGCTGCCCTCAAGGCTGTGTGCTCCAGCATTTCACTATTTAACTCAACTACCATTCCCTCCATAGTGAATGGAAGCTTCTTAGAATGCCATCTTGTCTTTAAAAACCACAAATTTTTGCTAAAAGTCATGGTAACAAACATCTGGCTTTGGAAAGCTTTCTCGCTAATGTCCTAAAATTAACGTTACAACCTATGTTTCACGTTAACTGAACAGAAAATCAGTCTGACCAACATTCGTATGCCCCATGGCTTGCTCTCAGCTCCTCTTGGTTGGGGCTAGGGCAGCCAGACTGCCTGGTTCCAATCCTTGCTCTGCCACTTGTGACTGCAGACAAGTTATATAACTTCTGTATGCTTCAGTTGCCTCATCTACAAAACGCATATAACAATAGTACCTACTTTTTAAGTTATTAAGAGGATTGAAAGAGTTAATAAAAGATGAAAGATAAAAAAATTCTTGGTAAGCATAGGCACAGAGAAAAAAAAGTGAAAATAAACAAATAAAAAGACTAGAGCCTAGCACATAAAAGGTTACCAGGAATTAGTTATTCTATAACATGAACTCAATATTTTAAAATTTCAAAGCACATATAATTTTTAACATATTAGGGTATACATACCAATAATAAATTTACAACTGTAGACATGTTTATCTACAGCAAATATAACAAAGACTAAAAGAACAGATACTAAATCATTAAGCAATTATCAGTACCTTTAATTTTCTTATACTTCTATATTTTCTATAGATCACATTTTGTAACAAGAAAATAAAACAAATGAAAATGAAACTATCTCAAAAAAGAATTAAGACATGAAGAAGCCTCATAAAGTAATATTAAATATATCTTATGGTTTATGTAAAATTCTTAATAAAAGTACCTTATTTGCTCCAAACTGCACTCTGGCTTTGCCTTTGACTAAGGTGGCATTTATTTGCATGATGACCGATTCTATCGAGTAGGCACTGCTCCAGCCCTACAGGAAGAACAAAACATCTCTAAAATATGGCAGTATTTCTGATTCCCACTTGAGAAAGCCAAACAAAGTGGCATGTAACTCAAGAGCAGCAAATCAGTGTTTAAAAGTCTATAGTCAAGTGGGAAAGTAAAGTTGGCCCGTTTCCAGAATCTCACACACACACAAACAACAACAAGCCTATGTTCCAAGTGCCCAATATGAGCAAATTAGAACCTTAAATAAAGGTCACTCTTAATTCCTATCCTAGCATAGATTCAGCACCAAGTACAATGTCATTTTACTGGTTTACCTTTTTCATTCTTGAAAGTAGGAGCTATTTTAAAAATAAACTAAAATTTCTTTAAGAGTAGGAACTATTACAGAAGAACTTTCTACTTACAATCTAATTGACATTATCAAAACACTAAATTGAGGGTGAAAATGGAGTACCATAAGAGAATTCACCTGTTTTGTGAGAAGTTCCATACATAATGCTCCTCCACCCAATACATACCTAAAAAGAAAAAAGTAATCATACAAAATTCTTGAGAATTATTCTTCCTTAAACAATTTCTAAGTGCCATTACTAAGAAAATATGCACACAAGTAAAGATGAGAAAATACCATGTAAACATGCGAACAGTTGTTAGGGATACAGGACTACGGGTAATTTAAAAATTCTAATGTTAGCACGCTGATGTCATACCTCTGAAATTCTAGTCAATGTTTTCAAATGGTTCTTAGGACAGAATACTTTCAGATTTTTTATGATGTCAGTAACTAAGAAGTTAGCCCTAAATATTCCAAAGAATAGGGGCAGAAGAACCAGTTTCCTTAAATGGCATTCGAGTGTTCTTTACATCTGAAATTTTCTCTACCATCATATTACAGTCAAGAGTTATTCCCCTGACAATGGCATTGACCTTACCCTATGCATAATATGAACATCTGCATCCTTTTATGGTTCAAATTGTTTTTATCCATTTTGTTGTGAGAATCAAATGGTTCTGACCATGGATCTCCTCTCTGGGACTCCTCAAGCTCTTTCTAGACCTGAAGACTACTTCTGCACCAAAGACAAGTTCTGGGGATGTATCAGATCTCCCATTAGGAAATCATTTAGATAAAAAATTTTTAACCCTTTAACTCTTTCTCAAACAAAATAATTTCATTTCTCCTTTAATGTTATTTTAAATTTAAAAATACATAAATATCATGCCTAAAAATCAAGAGAATGATAGTTTAAGAAGAAAAACTGTGGCAATTTTGAAAACACAAAAGCTAAGATCACTAATTAGGTCTATGTGGACACCAAGTCCACCACAAACTGTTCTGTCCTCCAGGGCTCTGCCCACGCCTTTCCCTTGTCCGAGATTCCTTCCACTTCCTACTCTTCCAAATGCCGTCTTTCCCTCCGTAAGACTTGCGAAGTCCACTCTAGCCTGAACGTCTTCCATTCCAGATAACCAAAGACATCCTTGCGTCAAATTTATTTGCAGAGAAGGCATCTAAAACTTCTACTGTAGATCATTCACATTAATAATTGTTACAGTGACATCATTTAATAATAAAATGAGGGAAAGAAGCCCTCTTTGACTCCCCCACCCTGGAGAATCCAAACAAGTGTCTTTTCCACTTGCTTTGCCCAAACCCTGAAACCTTTCAAAGAGAAAGATTAATGGAAAGGAAAGAAAACCTAAAAGAAAAACTCTCCAAAAATTTAAAATCGGCTGAAGAATCATGGGATTAAATAATTTTTTTCTGTGTATTCTATTTCTGAAACATAGAAATCTATCCTCCACCCTTTAAATCTCTTACTGGGCTAAAAGAGTACTGAGCATAATGTGCACTCACTGATTTAACAGAATTAGAAGATCCAGGTACTCATTTAGATTTTGGTTCCACAATTGCTCAGTCTAATAATTGGTTCATGAGTTAACACCACACATGATCTTCAAATTTTAGAAATGCTGACAGCAGACAGGAACTTGTTTTGGGAAAAGGAAGTATGCAGTAGACATTGTTACCCATTATCAAGCCATCATCACCTTTCCTTTAAGGTACCCCATTCTTCCTTTGGGGGTGCAGAGTCTCAGGAGACGGAAAGAAAGGAAGTTTTTGGGTTTTCAGGACAAAACAAAGTGCATTTGTACAAGTACATAATACCTACACAAATGTTGTTGAAGTCTAACCACAAGACAGAAGTAGTTCTAGTACCTACACAAAAAGATAAGTAAAGGTTTCCTTAATATACACTATTAGCAGCATTTCTACCTAAAAGTTGACAATTCTACCTCTTTCAGTATGTGCTTCAAATTCTTATTGCTCTTTGCCTCCAAAGAGTTCCTGCTGAGACAGTTCAAGTATACTAGGGAAAAAATATTAATAATCTAAGTAAGGGTCATCTAAGGATAATATGCCATATATATGGACACAGTAATATAATATTTTCAATTTCAAACAAGTTGAGGTGCCAAAGTTGTACAGCAAACACTATCCTAAGCTTAGCCTCTTCAGGCATTTGATTTTAAATGACTGTAAAAAACACCAGTCACATAAAGCCACATTTTGTATGATTCTATTCATATGAAATGTCCAGGATAGGCAAATCTACAGAGATAGAAATTAGATCAGAGGTTGCCAGGATCAATGGTGGTGGGGACAGGTACAGGAAATGACTGCTAAAGGGTACAGGGTTTCTTTTTCAAAAAGTGATGAAAATGTTCTAAAATTGGTAGTGGTAATGGCTGCACAACTCTGAATATACTAAAAACCACTGAATTGTACACGTTAAAGGGTGAGCTTTATCATATATAAACTGTATCACAAAATAAGACTGTTAGTTTAAAAAATGTTTGGCTATGTCAAGAAATAAAGAGACAGGGTCACAGCTAGAAGATATGGGATATAAAATACATGGAACAAAACTGATCAATAATCTATCTAGAATCACACAGTGCTTCAGCTTTACCCTCACTGAGATGGCCAGAATTGTGTTTCATCAGTATTTCACATTTTTTACTTCTTCCCAAGTCAGCCAGTAATTCCTCCGCCTAACTTGATGGTTGACTATGAAGACCAAGCCACTTTGATTCTGCTTCCAACGAGCTTACACATTTCACTCCTCCTTCCATTCCCACGACTGCCAAACCAATGCAGGCTCTCCTGAGTTCACTCCAAGACAACAGTGTGGCCCCTGACTACTCCCACACCTCTCTAGGCTCTGTGGGTACAATGTGTCTCAGATTCATTCTCTTCTGCGGTCACCACCAGATTTACTCTAAACAGTTTCTTTACTGTTACTTCTCCGTGTCTCAACCAGTTATACAGAAAGATGAATATCCAGGGAGACAGTTTACTTGCCAGAAAAAAAAAAAATCTATCACCAATCCACAAAACCATTGAAGTGCAAGATACTACGCAGCACTACCTCCTACAACTCTTCTACATGAATCCTACCCTCCTTGTGTTATAGCTCAAACTGGTCTCGTATACTCTGAATCCCTCATTCTCTTTCCTAGATACCTGATTGTGTTTACTTTCACCTATGTAAATAATTTTCCTTCGGCCTCCAGCAGCTCACCAAACCCCACTCACACTTCACTGCCCAGCTGAGATCCCACCTACTTCATGAAGTCTACAGGTCACTGTTGGCAGAGCAACTCTTTGCTGCTTTCAACCTCTGATAAATTAGGTCCATGCTTAGCATTTGACAATCAATGGAGTACTTACTCTTATATAGTTGGCATTTGGTATAATGAAAAACACTTTATTAGGAATCAGCAGATTTGGGTAGGTTACAAGCTGATTTATTATTCAAATTATTCATTTGAATAATGATAATACTGTGGCATAAAAGAATCAAAGAAACTATGTAACAGATTTTAAAACTGAAAACAGCATTATTGATAACTTCATGTATTTGTCTCTGTTCTAGGTGGTAAACTAAGGTCATAAACTTAAATTATTGGAATTCTTACAAGAAAATGTTGAAAAGCTATACTGGTAAATTTTATAATCGCACTTTAAAACGTATGATAAAAATGTTTTTATACATTTATTCTGAATTTGTAAATTTCTTCCAAATCTTTTCCTTGATCGTTTTTTTCTCTCAAATAAGATTTTGAACAACAAATGACCTGCCTTCCTTTTCCCATGTTTATGGGAATACTGAGTAAACATACACAATTTTATAAACAAGTGCATAAAACTAAAGCACAATAGTTGGCCGGGTGCGGTGGCTCATGCCATAATCCCAGCACTTCGGGAGGCCAAGGTGGGTGGATCACTTGAGGCCAGGAGTTTGAGACAAGCCTGGCCAATATGGTGAAACCCTGTCTCTACTAAGTATACAAAAATTAGCCAGGTGTGGTGGCCCGTGCCTGTAGTCCCAGCTACTCAGGAGGCTGAAGCATGAGAATACCTTGAACCCGGGAGGTGTAGGTTGCAGTGAGCCGAGATTGCGCCACTACACTCCAGCCTGGGCAACAGAGTAAGACTCTGTCTCAAACAACAACAACAAATCTAAGGCACAACAGCACAATAGTTATGTCGTTTCTCCCCAGTTAGTAAAGGCTTCATTAAAGATATTTTAACATTAAACTATGAAAAACATAAGAACTATGGCTTGGTGGCCAGTAAAAGGCTGGGGTTGTGAACAAGAAACAGAAAGGTTAAAAATTTACTATTTTTCAGTCTTGGGTTTATTTTGTATATGTAAATATTTGGCTGAGCTACCTAACATTCAACTTCCAGAACTGATCACTAGGTTTTATGACAAGAGAAGTACTTGTTATAGCAATTTTACGGCCTAATCCAAAAACAGTACAGGGAAGCTTTAAAGGTAACAAAATAAAACTGTACACAATTCTAAACAACTCTGTTTCAAACCCAACCTGGAACTTCCATTCACTGTAATAGTATACTTGTGATCAACTTTGTAACAACCTGTCAAAAGGAGACTTCTAACATCTGCTCTGAGGGAATCACTTCAGCATTTCCTGCTCTGCAGCAGAAAATACATGGGAATCACTCAAAACTCCAGATTTCCAACACAGCAGCATTTCCCAGAAGGTAAGCCAGAGCACACCATCCTCTGAGATGCTGTCATGTAAATTATCACACAAATTTGAAAGAAATAGAAAACAGCATTAAGTCTCCAAGCAGTCTTTTGGTAAAAGATATTTTGAACCGGGTTTTCCCAAAACCTTGCAATCCCCTCAAAACAAACATCTATTAACAAACCACTAGGCCGGATACAGTGGCTCACACCTGAAATCCTGGCACTTGGTGAAGCCAACATGGGCAGATCACGAGATCAGGAGATGGAGACCTTCCTGGCCAATATGGTGAAACCCCAGCTCTATTAAAAATACAAAATTTAGGAGAGAGATCCAAGATAGCCGATTAGCAACAGCTCAGGAATGTAGCTCCCACTGAAAGCGCAGAGAACGAGTGGACGCTGCACTTTCCGACGAATTTTTGTTAAGCCCACAGACCAGGAGATTCCCCGCAGAGGAGCCACACGGGTCGCCAGCGCGACTCTTTTAGCCGGTGCAGTTGTTTTGCCGGCGCCCCAGCGCGGCGCTTCCCGGTGCAGAGTATACGGGATGGACGGGCTCGCCTGGTCCCATCCCCATAAGGAAAACAGCAATTGGAAGCGCTGAGGACTAAGAGTTTCACAGCAAGCACA
>PVKP010025405.1:0-33729 GCA_004027715.1 Plecturocebus donacophilus | reverse complement strand
ACAGTCCCTGCAGGCATACGGCTTCTCTCCTGTGTGGATCCTCCGGTGCTGAGTGAGGTGGGTGCTCTGCCTAAAGGACTTCCCACAATCATGACACTCGTAGGGCTTTTCCCCAGTGTGCGTCCTTTCGTGCTGGCTGAGTGAGGAGCTGTGGCTGAAGGATTTCCCACACTCGTTGCAGCCATAGGGCTTTTCCTTGGTGTGGATCCTCTGGTGCTCGACGAGCAGGGAGCTCTGGCTGAAGGCTCTGCCGCACTGGCTACAGTCATAGGGTTTCTCTCCTGTGTGAACCCTCTGGTGCTGGATGAGAGGAGCGAGCTGGCTGAAGGCTTTGCTGCACTCGCTGCATTCATAGGGCTTCTCCCCAGTGTGGATCCGCTGATGTTTGGTCAGGGACGAGCTGTGGCTGAATGCCTTGCCGCAGTCGTTGCATGCGTAGGGCTTCTCCCCTGTGTGGATTCGCAAGTGTTGAGTGAGGTGTGTGCTCTGCCGGAAGGTCTTCCCACACTGACTGCACTCATAGGGCTTCTCCCCTGTGTGTGTCCGCTCATGCTGGCTGAGCGAGGAGCTGTGGCTGAAGGTTTTCCCACACTCGTTGCATCCGTAGGGCTTCTCTCCCGTGTGAATCCTCCGATGCTCGGTCAGGAGCGTGCTCTGGCTGAAGGCTCTCCCACACTCACTGCACTCATAGGGCTTTTCTCCCGTGTGGGTCCTCTGGTGCTGAATCAGTGGTGTGATCTGGGTGAAGGCCTTTCCACACTCATGGCACTCGTACGGCTTCTCCCCTGTGTGGATCCGCTGGTGTTTTGTCAAGGACGAGCTGTGGCTGAAGGCCTTGCCACACTCACCACACCGATAGGGTTTCTCCCCAGTGTGGGTTCGCACGTGCTGGGTGAGGTGGATGCTTTGCCGGAAGGCTTTCCCGCACTCGCTGCACTCGTAGGGCTTCTCGCCTGTGTGCGTTCGCTCGTGTTGGCTGAAGGAGGACCTAAAACTGAAGCATTTCCCACATTCGCTGCACTCATAGGGCTTCTCACCTGTGTGAGTTCTCTGGTGCTGGATAAGTGGGGCAATTTGGTTGAAGGTCCTCCCACATTGAGTGCATTTATAGGGTTTCTCCCCGGTATGGATTCTCTGGTGTTTAGTAAGTGCTGAGCTGTTTCGGAAGCCTTTTCCGCATTCGGAACATTCATAAGGTCTCTCTCCTGTGTGCGTCCGGTGGTGTTCAATAAGGGCTGAGCTGTGACTAAAGGCCTTTCCACATTCCTGACATCTGTAGGGTTTCTCTTTTACATAGGTTTTCTGTAGAACATCTAGGTCTGGCTTCTCCCTTTTTCCACGTGTTCCCCATGTGTGGGGGCCTTGTCTTTCAGGAGTCATTGGTTGATGTGGGAGATTAGAGTTCAGACTTCAGTTTTCTCCAAACCCATTCCTCTGCCACGGCTCCTGAACAGGTGTCTTCACAGGCGTGAAGGCTGCCAGCACTGTCAGGCTCTCTAGGCTCTCACAACTCCATTCCCAGTGGCCCTCGGTGTCCTCACCCCTGCAGTACCACAGACCAGCCCACAGGAATCTTTCTACCAAGATGACACTTGATATTTCTTCAGAGGTGCCTGGCTTTAGAACTGACGGTTTGACTTTGGGTCTAGATTCCAGGTCTGAAAAAAGCAAAAACTGAAAATGTCCCTTACTCTCTGTTCCAGGGCAAAAGAGTTTGTGGTGAGATGGGAAGAGGAAGGATAAAACTCATGCTTTTGAAAAGTTCAAGGTACAAGTGGCTTTGGCCATTTAAAAATATAGTTTTGCAATCCAGGAAAGGAAGAGAGAGAGGGAAAAACAGAATAAGGAAGAAGAAAATAAGAAATAAGGAAGAAGAGAGGGAAGAAAAAACGGTTGGGACGGGGAGTATGGATGGAGTCTGTGAGGGAAGCCCGGGAGACAGCACTCAGATGCACAGATGCACTGGACCTGGAAGGAGCAGTGTGGCAGCCAGGCCCCAGTTACGGTGGCCTCCACAATGCCAGGTGGCACCGGAGGACAAGGTGCTGCATGGGGAAAGTCTGCTGACACCCAGCTTCTTCCTGGCAGCATATGCTGTTGTGCCACCTCTGTCACGATGTAAAGGAGCCTGTCTGCCCCCACAAACACAAATAGCTGCAACGTGCATCACTGGGAGGAGGGACAGATAACCCATGGTGTATGTGAGTACTCTGATCTGCCTTATTTTGTCTGCTTCACTGTGAACCCCCTGAGGATAGGGGTTCTATCCACTTTGCTCACCACTGTATCTATAGCCCACAGCAAGAACTCAATATACATGCTAAATGAATGAACAAATGCACTCCCCGCCCTCCTCCTTCCTGGCAGGACTCCCTTTTTGCCCTGGTACCCAGCCCTCTCTGCACAGCCGTGATCTGGCTGCATGCTGCCCCTACCCTGACACCACAGTGGCCTAGAGGTGTCATGCGGGCACCTTCCCGGCAGGACTCCCTTTTTGCCCTGGTACCCAGCCCTCTCTGCACAGCCGTGATCTGGCTGCATGCTGTCCCTACCCTGACACCACAGTGGCCTAGAGGTGTCATGCAGGCACCTTCCACATATTGTTATGCTTCAGGGGAAAGCTCCATTAAAAAAGAAAAAAGAGTCAAGCCAGGAATGAGTGGCAGAATAGTGGCCTCCTCAGACGCCCACATCCTAACCCTAGAACCTGTATGTTTCCAATTACATGGGAGGGAGGAATTAAGGTTGCTAATATTAGCTGACATTAAGATAGAGAAATTATACTGGATTATCCGGGTGGGCCTGTGTAATTACAAGGGTCCTTAGATGTGGAAAAGAGGTAGAAGGGTCAGAGTCAGAGTGAATATGATGTGAGACTTGACCAGCCCTTGCTGACTGTGAAGATGTACAAGGCCGTAGCCAAGGAATGTGGGTGCCTCTAGAAGCTGAAAAATGCAAAGAAATAGATTATTAGCCAGGCACAGGGCCTCATGCCTGGAATCTCAACACTGGGCAGCTGAGGTGGGAGGACTGCTTGAGCCCAGGGGTTCAAGACATGCCTGGGCACAATGGCGAGAACTTGTTTCTACAAAAAATAAAGAAAAACTCAGCTGGGCATGGTGACACATGCCTGTGGTCTCAGCTACTCAGGAGGCTGAAGCAGGAGGATTACTTGAACCCAGAGGGTCAAGACTGCTGTGAGCCACAGTCATACCACCGCACTCCAGCCTGGGCAAGAAAGCAAAAACCTCTCTCTAAGAAAACAAAAAAGGAGAGAAAGAAAGAAAGAGATTCTCCCCTTCCCCAGAGCCTCCAGAAAGAATAGTGCCCTGCTGACATCTTTATTATATCCCAGCGAGTCCTATTTTGGACTTCTGATCTCTAGAACTTCAAGATAATTCACTTTGCTTTATGCTACGAAGTTTGTAGTATTGTTGACCTTGAAAAATAAGGGTGCTAGGGGCACTGACCCCAGCGCAATAGAAAATCTGTGGGCCGGGCGTGGTGGCTCACGCCTGTAATCCCAGCACTTTGGGAGGCCAAGGTGGGCGGATCTTGAGGTCAGGAGATAGAGACCATCCTGGCCAACATGGTGAAACCCCGTCTCTACTAAAAAATACAAACATTAGCTGGGCATGGTGGCACATGCCTGTAGTCCCAGCTACGCAGGAGGCTCAGGCAGGAGAATTGCTTGAACCCGGGAGGCGGAGGTTGCAGTGAGCCGAAATCGCGCCACTGCACTCCAGCCTGGCACCTGGCGACAGAGCGAAACTCTGTCTCAAAAAAAAAAAAAAAAAGAAAAAGAAAATCTGTGTATAGCTTTTAATTCCCCAAAAACTTACCTACTAAAGCTTTCTGTTGACCATACTGATAAAATAGTTAACACTTTTTATTTTTTTGAGATGTGGTCTCACTGTGTCACCCAGGCTGGAGCACAGTGATGTGATCTTGGCTCATTGCACCCTCCGCCTCCTGAGTTCAAGCAATTCTCCCACCTCAGCCTCCCAGGTAGTTACAGGCGCACACACCACCATGCCCAGTTAATTTTCTTTTTTTGTATTTTTTTGTAGAGACGGTTTCCCCATGTTGGCCAGACTGGTCTTGAACTCCTAACCTCAAATGATCTGCCTGAGACAACTCAGGGGCCTTGATCAAATGATCCTGGGCTCAAGCAATTCTCCCACCTCAGCCCCCCAAAGTGCTGGGATTGCAGGGGTGAGCCACGGCTCCCAGCCCTTAGTTAACACGTTTTGTATATGTATTATATAATGTATCCTTAAAGTAAGCTAAAGAAAATCCTATTTAAAGAAATCATAAGGAAGAGAAAATATGTTTACTGTGCATTAAATGGAAGTAGATCGCCATAAAGATCTTCATCCTCACTCTCTTCACAGTGAATAGGCTGAGAAAAAGTAGGAGGGGCTGGTCTTGCTGTCTCAGGGGTGGCTGAGGCAGAAGAAAATCCACGTATAAATGGACCCACACAGTTCAAACCCGTGTTGTTCAAGGGTCAGTCCTAACTTGTTGCAGGAAGAGCAACAGGAAGCTAATATACGGGGTAAAGGCCGCCTGTTACTGATGTGCAGGGACCCTATTGTGACCCTCACCCACACTGGCCATCCCTCCAGGACTCTGGCCACTCTTCCCACCTGATGCCAATGGGAAACTTCCTGTCAGTGGGCTAGGGTATCTCTGCTACCTGCCAATCACCCTACAGTCACATGGCAGAGCCCAGCCCGGATCCACTGATCCAAGACACATGAGTTATAAACAGTTATTTGATTTAAACCCCTGAAGTCAGAGTGCTTTTTCTACACAAGAGCTGACTGATGCATCACTTCAGGCCTTTGCACCTGCCGTTTCCTCTGCCTTAAATACTGCTGTGCTCTCAGACTGCCTCATGGCTCAGGCTTCCAGTCACATGTCACCCCCTTAGAGAGGCTGTCCCTCGTCTCTCCGCTAGTCTCCTCCCCCCATCCTAGTATCTACCTCCTCACTCATTTTCATTTTCTCAGCATTCATCACAATCTGTAATCATGCAACTCATTTTATTATTTTACCCATGTATTGCTTGTCTTCCCAGCTCCCTCACCAAGAATGTAAATTCAGTGAAGATGAAGACTTGGTGTCGCTCACAGCAAAATGGGTGCTTGATAAATCTTCACTAAGACTGAGCAGTAAATCTGCTGTGAAGAATGAGCAGATGCAGAGAGGGACCAGGAAGCAAGCATGGACAGGCTTCTCTCAGCCCGAGGGCTCCCGTCTCACCTTGGTGCACACCTTGGGGAACTCCAGGGTCCGTTGCCCACAGCTCTGACTCTTGCTCCAGCAGGGAGATGACGTTCGGCTTTGGTAACCAATGTCCTGCTCAGGGAGAGACCCTAGAGTGAATTTGTATCCCAGGACCCTTCCTGACCCTCAGCCCATTCCAGGTCCCTAATGGCTGGGGGCCCCTGAGTGACGTCAGTTGTCATACCAACTACCCTAGATGTTCCTCAGGGACTCCATTCCCCTACTCTCTGTCCTGACCCTACCCCTGGTGCTGGGGTGGACATGTGACCCAGGCCTGGCCAGTCAGAACTCAGCTTCTTCCCCTGCCCGCTGGCAACAGCGATCATCGTGAAGACCTGGCAGCCAAACCAAGACAACTCAGGGGCCTTGATGGATGCCTAAGCCATAGACCCTGTCTTTACTGCTGGTCTTGCACCCAGGAAAGGCACCCTGGCAGCTGCCTCCAGAGAAGTCTATCTGGAAAGAAAGCCAGAAGGAGAGTGCTATGGTCTGAATGTTGGTGTCCCCCTAAAATTCGGCTATGCATAGTGGCTTGTGCCTATAATCCCAGCACTTTGGGAGGCTGAGGTGGGAGGATCACTTTAGTCTAGAGTTTGAGGGCGGCCTGGGCAACACAGCAAGTCCCCACCTCTACAAAAATTCTAAAAATTAGCTGGGTGTGGTGGTATGCACCTGTAGTCCCAGCTACTTGAGACTGAAATGGGAGGTTTACTTGAACCAGGACGTTGAGTGTGCAGTAAGCCATGACTCTGCTACAGCACTCTAGCCTGGGCCAGAGAACAAGACCATGTCTTAAAAAAGGTTCCAATGTTGGAACCTAATACCCAATGTGATAGTGTTGAGATGGGGCCTTGGGGAGATGATGGGGCCTTGGGGAGATGATTAATTCATGAGGCCTCTATTCATGAATGGGATCGGTGCCCTTATAAAAGAAGCTTGAGGGAGCTCCCTTGCCCCTTATGACATGCGAGGACACTGGAAGAAAGTGCCATCAGTGAGGAGCAGGCCCTCACCAAACACTGAATTTGTCGATACCTTGATCTCAGGCTTCTCAGCCTCCAGAACTGTGAGCAACAAATATCTATGGTTTATACATCACCCAGTCTAAGGTATTTTAGCAGCCCTAACAGACCAAGGCAGAAGTGCAGAGGGAAGTATGGGAGAGGGAGGGGCTCCTGGTCTACCCTGGGATGCTGCTGTCTTGAGACCCGGTATGTTTCCCTCACCTCATGTTTCTCTGCTTCTGGTGATTTCAGGTTGAGTCTGTGACTTGCTAATATTGGTCCTAATTGATATTTCCAACATTAAAACAGTCAGGTTTTTTTTTTAAGATGGAGTCTCGCTCTGTCGCCAGGCTGGAGTGCGGTGGCACAGTCTCGACTCACTGCAACCTCTGCCTCCGGGTTCAAATGATTCTCCTGCCTCAGCCTCCCGAGTAGCTGGGACTACAGGCGCACGCCACCACGCGCAGCTAATTTTTGTATTTTTAGTAGAGACAGGGTTTCACCATGTTGGCCAGGATGGTCTCAATTCTTGACCTCGTGATCTGCCCGCCGCAACCTCCCACAAGTGCTGGGATTATAGGTGTGAGCCACCGCGCCCGGCCCAACGGTCAGGTTCTTAAAGCTCAAGACACATACCCCAGGCATTTGCTTTTAAAGCACGGTCGTATACCCATATTTAACCTAGTAGAATTAGAATCCATATCAGGAGCAGACCATCAAGGACACCGGTGTGGCCTTACCCACAGCGACCAGAAGCCTGAAGGTGTCCAGCATTACATCACAATACAGGGTCCTCTGGGCAGGCTCCAGCTGCCCCCACTCCTCCTGGGTGAAGTCCACCACCACGTCCTCAAAGGTCACTTGCTCCTGAAACATCACACGAGTGTCTTCAGCCAAGCCAACCCTAGCACTGGCTGCTGGTGGGGTACCCGTTGGATGCCAGCCAGGCTGGGCCGGATGGAGTTCTCTTTGGTCTGGGGTTTTGGGTCAGGTTTTTCTGTAGGGCCTGAATGGAGGCCCTGCTGATGGGGGAATCTTAGGATCTAAGGCATCATGCCCGTAGCCAGTAATTTGGCTCTTGAAATAAGAAACGGTGCAGAGGAGCCAATAAAGGAGTGGACAAGACCGGCATGGTGTCGCACGACTGTGGTCCCAGCTGCTCAACAAGCTGCGGTGGGAGGATCACTTGAGCCCACGAGTTTGAAGCTACGGTGAGCTGTGATTGCATCACTGCACTTTAGCCTAGGGGATAAAGGTATAAAGTTAGTAGTAGCAAGTCCCAAGACGGAATCTGGGTTTGCTTTTTAATTTTTTAGAGACAAGGCCTCACTGTCATCCAGGCTGGAGTGCAGTGGCGCAATCAGGGCTCCTTGCAGCGTCCAACCCCTTCCTGGGCTCAAGCAATCGTCGCCCGTAGCGGGGATCACAGCTGCGCGCCGCCGTCCCAAGCCCCTGGTATGGGTTTTCGGACATTCCTGCAGGCGGCTGGCTTCTTCCGGTGATCTGGGTGGGGTCAACGTCATCATAAAAAGGCGAGTTCCGCCCCCTCGGCCTCCTCGCCTGCAGGCCCAGGAAGCGGCTCCCCGTGCGCCATGTTGGAGCGCAGCGCATGCCAAGGCCTTCACCTTGGACTGAAGACTGCGCAGTCGGGGCACCTGCCGTTGTCTCACTTCACCCGAGCTCAGGTACGCAGCGACGGCCGCACGCGCACAAGCCCACTCGGACAGGGACCCGTGCCCGCTGGCCTCGGCGCGGTGTGCGCAGTCCTTTCAGAGGCAGAGGCTGTGCACGGGGAGCTTGGCGCGGACTTCAGGAGCCTGGGCGCGCAGGCGGAGGCCGGGCACGAGCGGAGGCCAGGCGCGGGAGCAGAGGCTGGGCCCAACTAGCGGCCGGGTGTGCGAGTAGAGGCCGGGCATGAGCAGAGGCCGGGCATGAGCAGAGACCGGGCGGGGGAGTAGAGGCTGGGCCCAACTAGAGGCCGGGTGTGCGAGTAGAGGCCGGGCATGAGCAGAGACCGGGCGGGGGAGTAGAGGCTGGGCCCAACTAGAGGCCGGGTGTGCGAGTAGAGGCTGAGCCCAACTAGAGGCCGGGCACAGGTGGAGGCCAGGTGTGCGAGTGGAGGCCGGGCATGACTGGGGGCCGGGCGCGGCACCCGTTGGGGCTGCGCGCGAGCAGGGCCCGGTGGGAGGAGGCGGACACGCGCGCGGAGGCCCAGGGTCTCACCGGGTCTCTGGAGGCGCGCAGCCCAGGCTCACGCCGCGGAGTCTGGCGGAACGGCTGCCCCTGCGCCGTGGGAAAGGGGAGCTGAGCAGGTTCCCAAGCCCCGGAAGTGCGCTGGAGCCTGCGGAGCCCCGCCCGAGCCCCGCGCACCCGATGAAGCGCCTGCGGTGTGCGAGGGCAGCTGAGGGCCTGGCGGTGCCGACCGAGCCTGCTGCGCAGGTGACTCTGGCCCTTAGCGCTGCAGTGACAAGGCCGGGAGGCTGCGGTCCTGGCCCTGTGCCTCAGTTTCCCCCTTCCATCACTGATGGCGGCCCAGGGCCGGGTGTCGGGCCGCGGCGGGATCAGGGGCGGGGCGCGTGTCCCCTCAGGGGCGGCCGGAGCAGCTGCAGCCCCGCCGTCCTCAGACAGGGGGCGCCCCTCAGAGTCGGCCCCCGCCACCCCCGGAACGGCCTTCCTCGGGCCGCGGGCAGCGACACGGACGCCGCAGCACGCGCGCTGCTGGAGACGCCCCGCCGGGGCCACAGAACGAACCCCATCCCCCCGCACCCCGGCCCGGCCTCCCCTCCCCCGCCTCGCGGCCTCGTCGGCCTCGCTCACCCGCCGGACGAGGCCGCGGCGCCGGCAGCCGACACCACGCCTGCGCGCGCCCGACTCCATTTCCCAGAGGGCCGCGCGCACTTCCGGCCGCCTCCCCCATGGCGCTCTCGCGGGCGGTGTGGGCGGCCTCGGTGCTCCCGGAGCGGGAGCGGCGCGGGAGGCAAACGGGGCGCGCGGGGAGCCTGGGCCTCCACGCGGGATCGGGTCCCGCCTGCAACGCCGCGAGTTCGCGGCGCGACCACGCCGGCTTCCGTGTTGGAAACGCTACGGTCAGCTTGATTGCTGCCAAACAAAGCAGTGATTTCTCAAAACACACGTAAAACATGCACCAGGGTCGCGCACACAGACGCCTTGCATGTTCCACAGAGGCAGCCATGGAGACTTCTCGCTGTATTTATTACACGGTTATAAAGAACATCACGTGCAAGACACTAACGATTCATGACGGCTGCAGGCATTGCTGGGTAATTGTCAAAATTGTGCAGTCGAGCAGCAGCGTAATATTCAAAGCTGGTGTGCCCTCGCTGACACGAAACGAATGGCCATTTTCTGAGCACTCCCCGAAGCCCGCCCGGCGCTGGCCCAGGGTCCGCGGCACACGGTAGATGAAGTGGGACACTGAACTGTCCTGTTCGAGCGGGCCTCATTCGTCACACGTCCGTGGAGCAGAGAGGCGACGAGAGCCAGGGCTGAGCCTGTGCCTCTGCCCGTTTGAGGAGGACTGATTCATTCCACAGCCTGGCCCTGGGTGCTGTGTTTGAAGCTGAGGAAAAGTTGCAAGACGAGGGCATTTTTTTTTCTTTGAAACAACTCTGAAAACAGCAGAGAACACAATATGAATTATCATACGACACACGGACACTTGAAAAGGTTTGGCTAGTTGACACATAAGACTTTAAATTTCGTAAGCCCTAAAACAGTGGCAATTATGAAGAGAGATAATGGCTCAAAATCATAATGCACTGATGTAAACAAAGCAAAGGCGAGCTTCTTGGCTTTTGAGGGTGTCCTGTACATTCCGAGAACTGAAGCCCCACGTTGGCGGCGGTCACACTGAAAACCAGCCTGCTTTTCACTCGACTGCAATAAACAGGCTTTCAATTTACATATAATGCCATTTCTCAGTTCTCCTACAAACCCAAGTGTAACAAAACGTTTTTGTGTGTATCCTTTGACAAAATGTGTACTCTTGTACCCCGTCATTTCCTTTTACCAGATCAGATGGTATGAACACACAACTCACGATGAAGTATTTTTCCCAAGTGGCCTGATAGCCCTGGTGAGAAGCCGTGGGGGGTGACCACGGAGCCTGGTCAGCCCTGATGGTGGCCAGGCAGCCCCGCCCAGCTTCCTGAGACCCTCTGATCTTGCTTTCTCTCAGCCAGGCTTCGAAACCGTACCTGCCTGCAGGGGCGGGCTCTTTCCACAGGGGCAGGTGCTCCTTGGCTCCAGCCAACTAGGACCATGTGGACGGGTGAGCCCAGTGTCCCAGGTCTGGATTTCGCAAAAGAACCCAGAGATCGGGATTTCTGGGGGAATCTCTTGATTTTTAAAAGCTGGTAGGGATTTTGAAGGCTTTAATAATACCCTACCAGTCAAAGATGAGCTGAAGGCTACTCCTGTGCTGCCCTGTCTGTGGTCTGAACTTCCTGCCCTCTCCTGGGACCACCGGCTGGGCCCTGCTCAGCTTCCGGTCCAAATCTCCAGTCGTAACATTGCTGGTTGCCCCTGTGTGGCCTGGGAGAGGACCCCCGTCCCAAACCATGAGCAGGTGGGCTGCACATCAGTGCAATCCTGCAGTCACAGCATGGGTAGCTGAACTGTGTCACGCCTTATGTTGAGGTTTGAAAAGTTAACCTGTCCAACATATACATTTAAAATACACTGTAACAGTGATTGTTTTTTGGATGCATTTCTTCCTGTAAAAAAATCATTTTGAGAGCTTCACAACCTAGCAATGTCCTGCCCTCCTCTGACCCCAGAGGCCCTGGCTGCCAGGGAGAAAGGTGCCCTGTGAGACTCCGGTCTTTTAGAGCATAAGCCATGTCCTTGCTTCTGTCAGCCAGGGTGGTGAGAGTGGCCCTCCAGGGAGGCTGCCCGGCTGGAAACTGCAGCCCACAAGCTCACTCATCGACTCCCTCATCCCTTCACTCCAGAGGGCCTGCTGTATGCTGGGCATGGTCAAGTGTAGCAGTGGAGACTGTTCCAGGCACAGGAGGAGGCCAGGGTGAGAGGCAGTGTGGAGACAGGCAGAGACATAGTGAGTTAAGGACACAGCCTCCACCATCCCAGCGCTGGGAGCTATGGAGTCAGCAGGGCCAGGGACACGCTGGAGCTGCCCTGCTGGGCTTCGTCTTTTCAGTGTGCACATTTTAGAGGGACCCTATTGGCTGCAGGATGCGGATGGGCAGAGGGAACAGGGGCTGGAGGCAGAGTTTGCCTAGAGGCAACTGCAGGCATTCAAGAAATGGGGACAGCCTGGGGCTGATGGTGTAGAGGAGCAAAGAGAACTGAGAGGGGTTGGGAGCTGGGTGCCCAGGGCAATCAGATATCCTTCCTGGAGGCCCAGCCCTGTGGCTCACGCCTGTAATCCAAGCACTTTGGGAGGCCAAGGTGGGCGGATCACCTGAGGTCGGGAGCTCGAGGCCAGCTTGACTAACATGGAGAAACCCTGTTTCTACTAAAAATACAAAAAAGTAGCCAGGCGTGGTGGTGCATGCCTGTAAAGAGAATTGCTTGAACCCAGGAGGCAGAGGTTGCTGTGAGCCGAGATTGTGCCATTGTACTCCAGCCTGGGCAACGAGAGCGAAAGTCCATCTTAGGAAAAAAAAAAATTCTTCTGGGGCCTTGGAAGGTGGTGGTCCCTCTAGGGGGAGTGGGAACCCCAGAGGGGAGGCAGTTTGCGTGTTTTTTGTTTTTGCACAAGGGAAGATGAGTTATGTGGACAGACTCCGTTGGAGGACCTAAGGACACCAGGTGGATGTCTCTGGGGCCAGTCCGGGAAGGCTAGAGCCTGACCGATGCCCTGTGGGCAGTGGCACCCACTTTCTTGTGCAATTCTGGCACCAACAGACAGAGCTGTGACTGTGCCTCCGGGGGTGGAGACTGAGATGGAAACTGCATGGAATGAGCGCCTGGCTCCCAGCAGGTGGAGGCGCTCGGGAGAGCTGTCTCTACACATCCCGTCTTCCTAGACCATCGATCTGTGCCTGAGGGAAGGCTCAGGGGGCTTCCCCTGAAGACTGCGGGGGGCCAAGACCCCACCCTTCAGCCTGAGCTCGGTAGAAGATGCTCCTCCTTTGCAGGATGAGAGAAAAAGTGGCAGGAGGGAAGCTGGAGCCCACCAGCAATTAAGGCAGGGGATAGAGCCACGAGCCCCCCCCCCCGGGGACTGCAGGGAAAAGCTGGGGATGCCGGAGGGAGCCGGGAAGCGAGGTCCGGAGGCCCGGCTGGGGGAGCTCCGCGAAGGCAAGCGTGAGAAGGCGAGGCGGCAGCGAGGATGAAGTGAAGGCAGTGGAGGGTCTGTGGGACCGGCACCGCCCGGGACGGGCAGCAGGCACAGGCCGAGTGGGGGCAGCGTGGTGGAGAAGTAGCAGCAGGTGGGAGTGACGTGGGCAGGTCCAAAAAGGCTTTGGGGTTAGAAGGCGACTTGGAGAAAGGTCTCTGCCCGTGTGGATTCACAGTCAGCCCAACGTGGTGTTCCAAATGAAGTTGGGAGGAGAAAAAGAAGAAGACAAAAACTTTTAAGGCTTTTGCTCGAAAAGGGACCAGTGTCCGGCAACATGAACTGGGGATGGATGAGAAGCCGAATCCAAGGCAGGGTCCCCGCTGATGGCAGGTTGTGACGATGCCGCCTGCCCTAGCTCTGCTCCAGCAGCATAGGCAGCCCACTCTTTGGAGACCATCTGGTTCTTGCTGGCAGAGCAGAGAGCCAGATTTTTATGGTTTAAACCAGTATTGGCATCTATCTAAAAAAAAAAATCCTTCTGTAAGTCAAACAAAATATAGGCAGGGCAGCCTAAAGACTCCACCTGAAATCCACAGACAGAGAGCAGGTTCTGGTTGTCAGGGCGGGAGGGAAAGGGCGAACGAGTGCTGACACCTGTGGGATCTCTTTCTGGGCGAGCGAAAATGGCCTTGGAGCTACAGAGTGCTGGTCGTTGCGCAATGTTGTGAATGTAGTTAATGCCACTGAACTGTGCATTTTTAGTAACCGAAATGGTAAGTTTTGTGTGTGTACTTTACCAAAAAAAAAGGAAAAAATCCAAACCCTGTTTATCTGTTAGGTTCCAAGCGGGCTGAGCTGACCGGAGGGCGCTGGGTCAGCTGCAGCCTGCTCTGGAGTTGGAGCTGCCCAGGCGGGGCTCCCGACCTGGTGGCCGCAGGGATATCCACAGTGAAATGAAAACCCTGCGGCCTTCTGCCGCTGGGCCAGGTACTCAGGGAGTCCTGCACAAGGCTTCTGAAAGATGAGACGCTAATGAAACTCGTCGTCAATCCACTTGCAAAACAGCGTGCAGGACTGACCAGGCTGTGCTGTGGAACTGCTGCCTCTGGGCCGAGACCCTGGGTGCCCCCTCCCATGCTGGGTGGAGACTGCAGATCAGGTGTCCAGGATCTTCTTTGAAACAGCTGTGGCCAGGGATTGGTGGGGCTGGGGGATGTCCCCACCTTCTGGTGCCCATCGGCGCCCCCCAGGGACTCAAGGCCAGGTGGCTGAGGCCCGAGGCTGGCCGTTCACATGTGGCCATGAACCATGTGAAGCTTCTGGTGGTCGATGAGGTGGACCATCCAGGGGAAGGACTTCCCGCAGACGCTGCACTGGAAGGGCCTCTTGGGGCTGCAAGGGGCCGCCGGATCCTGGGCTCCATCCCTGGGTGGGACGGATTCCCGGGGGCCCTTGCTCCGGGGGCCTTTCTTCTTGGGTGGCTCCAGCAGGTGGATCTTGCTGTGCTCAGCAAGGACGGAGCTGTGCAGGAAGACCTTGCCGCACTCAGGGCACGGAAAGGGCCCCTCCTCGCGATGGGTCTTCTGATGCTCAATAAAGTGGGTGACCCAGGTGAAGACCATCCCACAGTCGGCACACTGGAAGGGCCGCCCCCCTCGGGGCCCACGCGGCGCTCCCGAGGTGCCTGGAGCAGCCTCTTGGGTGCCACCTTTGGTGTGCTTGAGGGATGGCTGCTGGTGGCCGCCCTGATTGGTGTTCCTGTTTTTCTTTCCGGGACTGATTCTCTGAGCACTCAGACCCTTGGGGTCCGAGGTCACAGCCCCTTCTGCCCGCAGGTCTGAGGAGGGCCCTGGGAGAAGATCCTCAGGCTCGTCCCAGATACTCGGCTTCAGAGGCAAGCGGGCCCGGGACCCTGTGGAGGGTGAGGGAGACGGGTCACCTGTAGTGAGTGGACTGCCTTGGCATCTCCCTTTGTCCCCGAGGGGCGTGGAGGGCCCCCGATGACTGAGCCAAGTCCAGGTCCTTCCCCGGCTCAGTATGGCCCCTCTGCCCCCTGTCCTGTCCTTCAGGCTAGGAGGGCACATGTTTTGGGGGCGGATCCCTCAGCACTGGCCCTGCGTTCCTACCTGGCTGGCCCTCTGGGTAACCCCTGCTCCAACACTCTCAGTCTGTGGCCTTGGCTGCCGTTCAGGCGAGGAAGCCAAGGTCCTTCTTGTGGGGTGAACAATGTACATGGCGGTTCTAGGGGCCCCAGACCTCAGTCCCCACGGGAGGTGTGTATGGTTTCTGGGGGAAGTGTGGAGTTCACCACTGAAGCCCCTAACTCCACCGATTGACAAAGTCTGTGGCTTTGGGTTGAGATCCCAAACTCCATTTCCAGACTTTAATATGCACAAGAGCCAGACTCACCCATCGAGCCAGGGGCGCGCGGTGGCTCGGCCTCCGCCCTGGTGTGCAGACTCTGCGGGAGCTGGGTGGGCTCCAGCCACTCGCTTTCCTCCGGGGGTGCCGAGGCTGCCAGCGCCGCATCCGGGATCAGCTCAGACGCCTGGAATGGCAAGCACAGGACCGTCCGACAGCTGCCCCTCAGGCGCCGTCCTCCCCCCATCACCGAACAGCAAAGGAACGGGTCATCGCCAGAGGCTCTCCCAGGGCAGTGTGTGGCGGTATGCGCCTGTTGTTCCTGTGCCTTGGATTGCTGATGCCGGAGGATCGCTTGAGGCCAGGATTTTGGGACCAGCCTAGGCAACAGAGCAAGACCTCATTTATACAAAAAATAAACGGTCCCTCCCAAGGAGATTTTACCAGGAACTGAGACAGAATTCGAGGGGCCAATGTGCAAAATGGAAATGCAAGTCCCCTTGTTCAAAAATCGTTGACAGTTTCAGGACAGTAACAGGAGCATTAGATAGAGCCAGGGGACCTGTGCACCTAGGGTCACTGTTACCTGCCAAGGTTCCAAGCTCCTGTCCCCCTAGGCTGCACTGCCCTCCCCACAATCCCAGAGAAGGTGGGTAACCACACAGGCTTCACATCCCACCTGCGACCTGTGACCTCTGCACTGCTAAGCCTGTCCCACCCAAAACCGGGGTCACCCCTTTCTGGAAGGAGATTCAGCTGTGGTTGAAGAGCAAGAACTCAAAGCAGCGGCTGGGCACGGTGGCTCACACCTGTAATCCCAGCACATTGGGAGGCCTAGGCAGGCGGATCACCTAAGGTCAGGAGTTCGGGACTAGCCTGACCAACGTGGTGAAACCCCATCTCTACCAAAAATATGAAAAAATTTAATAATCGCAGCCACTCAGGAGGCTGAAGCAAGAGAATCACTTGAACCCGGAGGGGGGGAGCTGCGGGTGCGGGAGCTGGCGGCCCGAAGGGAGTTCAGACACAAGATTTCCCTGCTCTCACACTGGGAGTATATGGATGGTGTGATTGGCTGGGTTACTGATTTTTAATTCTTATCCACTGCTAGTTTTGATTGTAAAACATGTTGAATTCAGAAATCGTCACCAGAGGAGCCACCATCTGCAGGAGTAAAGGTGGGACTTTGCTTTGTGCCTCTTCCGGGTACCTGGCTGCTGGGGGCCACGCTGGACAGCGAGGCTCCTCCCCACTTCACCTGCCTTCGAGTCCATGACTAGTCAGGCCAGCGGAGGGGCTGCGTGGAGGGAACACTGGGTGGCCTGTGTGTGTGGAGAGCGGGCAGGCTCAGTTCCCCGGACTCGGGAGGTATCTGAGGAGCTATCGGCACAGAAACCAAGGCATTCCTGGGGCCCTATCTGTACTTTCAAATGCAAACGCATCCCCATGTCCCCGGTGAGCCACCTGCCACAGATCTGGGCTCTTACCCTTCCAGAGACAGACCCAGGTTTAGCGTCTCAGGGACGAAAGGTGGGGAGATGGGAGCGGGGAGGGAGACACACGTGAGCGAGCCACACCCTGGAGAGTGCTGATGCAAACCAAGCCACCGAGAAGAAGCAAACAGGAATAAGGGGACAAGTGTAATCCCAGCACGCTGGGAGGCCTAGGCCGCGGACCACGGGGTAAGGAGATCGAGACCATCCTGGCCAACACGGTGAAACCCCGTCTCTACCAAAAATACAAAATTAGCCGGGCGTGGTGGCGGGTGCCTGCAGTCCCAGCTACTCGGGGGGCTGAGGCAGGAGAATCGCTTGAACCCGGGAGGCGGAGGTTGCCGTGAGCCGAGACCGCACCCCTGCACTCCAAACTGTCGGCAGAGCAAGATTCTGTCTCAAAAAACAAACAAAACAAAAACAACCACAAGAATGGAGGACAAATATGAATGCCTGACCACTTACTGGTGTTGAGGAATTATCTTCATGGCTTTATTTAATTAGTTAATTTATTTCAGACAGTCTCGCTCTGTCTCCCAGGCTGGTGTGTAGTGGCACAGTCTCGGCTCACTGCAACCTCCACCTCCTGGGTTCAAGCTATTCTTGTGCCTCAGTCTCCCAAGGAGCTGGGACTATGGGCACGGGTAGCGACGGGCCTTCACCATGTTGGCCAGCCTGGTCTTGAACTCCTGACCTCAAGTGATCCGCCCTCCTTGGCCTCCCAAAGTGCTGGGGTTACAGGTGTGAACCGCCGCACCCTGCAGAAATTATCTTAATGGCTTTAGTTGGGGCAATGGTGCTGGGTTATTCTGAAAAAACACAAAAAGGAGACTGGAGTGACCTCAGCAAGATGGTGGAGTAGGTGATACCAGCCTTCATTTCTCCCTCCCCCCACCCCCACACACATCAAATACAGACAGATATTCACAAGCCGGAATAGACCAGAATGCTCAAGGACCCATTGAAGATCTGCAGCAACGCAGTGGAGCAAAAAGAAAAAGAAACCAAGAACGTCCACGTGGAGAAGCTCACGCTGAGATAATGCATACCTGAGCTGCCAGGAGACCACTATGAACACAGAAGAAAAGCAGGAGCCGCGAGCATCAGCTACACAGTGGTAACCACCAGGGACCCCAGCAATCTGCTCCACGGTGGACACTGGCATCACTGAGGTTGTAACATTCATTCCCGCCAGGGCCTCAGGGAGCTACACCCATGGGATCTCAGGGAGCTAGGACCTCAGTGTGCTAACCCCAAGGGCTTCACACAGCTACCCCCATGGGGTAATGGCATTTCAGTCAACAACGGACCCCAGACCGAATATACCACAGTGGTGCTAAAATTATAATGACTGTCTTCACCACCATTGGAAATCCAACTCCGTAGATACGCTGCTGCCTGACCCTGAGTATGCACCAGCACCCTCCTGCCCACAGCTCCTCCACCAGCAAGGACCTGACCGAGTACTGCAAGCAATGCAGAGGAAATCACAGAGGGATCTAAGATCATCTCGAGCAAGAATCTGCAGGATGACGGCACAGTGTTACAAGCAAAAAGATCTGACTGAGTATTTGTCTTGATTTAGGGAAGTTGCAGACTGCACAGTTAAATCGGTCACTGGAAAATCGGGGGGATTTGTATTTGTGCTTTTGGAAAATGCTGCTACTGCTGTTAAGACCTTGGAACTGAAAGAAGAGAAGTTGAATTGCAAATTAATAGGACCACCTCCCACCCCCACCACAAAGAGCCAAAGCTTTAAAAGGGAAAGAACCCCGAAAAGGTGTTCATGGGTGGATTGAGCCCAGATACTTCTGAAGAACTAACGAAAGAATATTTTGGACGCTTTGGAGAGATCAAATATATTAAAGGCCAAGTGCGGTGGCTCACACCTAGAATCTTACCACTTTGGAAGGCCGAGGCTGGAGAATTGCTTGAGACCAGGAATTCAAGACTTAGGCAACATAGCTAAATCCCGTCTCTACAAAATTAGAAAATTACCAGGCACTGTGGCTCATGCCTGTAATTCTAGCTGAGATGGAGGATCGCTTGAGCCTCGAAGGTCAAGGCTGAAGTTAGCTGTAACTGTTCCTCTGCATTACAGTCTGGGTGATAGAGTGAGACCTCGTCTCAAAAAAAGGAAAAAAGGGCCAGCCATGGTGGCTCACACCAGAATCCCAGCATTTTGCCAGGTAGGTGGATCACTTGAGGTCAGGAGCCTGGCTAATGTACTGAAACCCTGTGTCTACTAAAAGTACAAAAATTATCCAGGTGTGGTGGTGTTCGTCTGTGGTCCCAGCTACTCAGGAGACTGAGGCACAAGAATCGCTTGAACCCAGGGGGCAGAGGCTGCAGTGAGCCGTGATGTCGGCACTGTACTCCAGCCTGGGCAACAGAGCGAGACTCTATCTAAAGAAAAACAAAAAGGCTGGGCGCGGTGGCTCATACCTGTAACCCCAGCACTTTGGGAGGCCGAGGTGGGCGGATCACAAGGTCAGAAGATCGAGACCGTACTGGCTAACACGCGAAACCCTGTGTCTACTAAAAATACAAAATTAGCCAGGCGTTGTGGTTCATGCTTGTAATCAGCTACTCCGAGGCTGAGGCAGAAGAATCGCTTGAACCCTGGAGGCGGCGGTTGCGGTGAGCCGAGATCGCGCCTGTGCACTCCAGCCTGAGAACAAGGGTGAAACTCCGACTCAAAATTAAAAAAAAAAATAGAAAAGGAAAAACGACACTATTGAACTTCCAGTGGATACAAAAACAAACGCAAGTGGAGGGTTTTGTTTTATCACACGTGAAAAATTGAAATAGAAATTGTTAGCAGACATCATCAGATTAGTTCTGGGAAGTGTGAAATCAGAGTTGCACAACAGAAAGAGGAAAAGATGCTGCAGATGAGGAGGAACTAGGGGTTGTGGCCCAGGTCAGGGCCAAAACTGGAGCCAAGGATTTAAAAATTGCTATGATCAAGGATATGGAGATTACAGTCGTGCCTGTGGTGGTGATCAGAACCACGGTGGTGATGGTGCATAAGGTTATAGTGGGTGTGACTATGGGAACTACGGGTATGGACAGGCTACACTGTCTGATAGAGCCCTTACAACAATCAGTGCTTGGAGTGCTTGAGATACTGGGCAGTGGGAACCACCAAGACAATTAGCACCCATACTGGAGGAGGAGCTGAGGAAACGCCACATGCTACAGTCACCCATCTTGAGGAGAAATTACCTGCTGGGTACGATGTACACTATTTGGTGATGGGCACATTTAAAGCCCAGACTTCGTGGCGCACGCCTGTAATCCCAGCACTTTGGGAGGCCAGCGCGGGTGGATCACGAGGTCGAGAGATTGGGACTTTTGACTCTGTCTCAAAAAAAATTAGCGGACATTGTGGCACGTGCCTGTAGTCCCAGCTACTTGGGAGTCGAGGCAGGAGAATCGCTTGAACGCGGGTGTCGGAGGTTGCAGTGAGCTGAGATCGTGCCACTGCACTCCAGTCTGGGCAACAGAGGGAGACTTCGTCTCGGAAAAAAAAAAATCAATGCACTGGTACACTTGTAAAAAACTGCTATGTAGAATACCCGAATATTTTTAAAGTAGGAAACAATTTTAAATAGAGGAAACAACTAACACATCTTTGGTGAGCAACGTCCACTTTCACAATTTTCACCACTCCTACTCCACAAGAATCAGCCGTAGAATATTCATTTTTTTCTTGTTTAGTATGTCTGTCTCACAGCAATTTGTCAAAGCTTTTGTTGCAAAACATTTCTTTTTTTTTATTTTTTTATTTTTTTTTAAAGACAGGGTTTCACCATGTTGGTCAGGCTGGTCTTGAACTCCCGACCTCAGGTGATCCGCCCGCCTTGGCCTCCAAAGTGCTTCGATTACAGGCGTAAGCCACCACGCCTGGCCTGCAAAACATTTCTTAATTAAATACACAATGAAACGATATGCTTAGACAGTTATGACTTAAAATGTTTAAAAATAATACATAATACTGGGATAACCAAAAGGACTGTAGCATCTTTTGATTCATTTTGGTGTTTTGCTTTTTATTGTTTTAGAGACAGGAGCTCGCTCTGTGCCCAGGCTGGAGTGCAGTGGCCTGATCACAGCTCACTGCAGCCTCAACTTCCCAGGTTCAAGTGATTCTCCCACCTCAGCCTCATGAGTAGATGGGACCACAGGCATGCGACATCCATGCCAGCTAATTTTTTTTTTCATAGAAATGGGGTTTTGCCATGTTGCCCAGGCTGGTCTTGAATCCTGGTCTCAAGCGATCCTCCTCCCAAAGTGCCGGGATTACAGGTGTGAGACGGCACACTTATTTGGTGTTTTATTCGTCTCAAAACATTTTCTCCTGATAAGTTTATAATTAAAAATCTTACTTTAAATTCATGATGCTTTGTGCTCCTCACATGCCAGTGTTTTAACGATTTGAATTCTCTTTCCTGGGAAAAATTCATCAGCTTAAAAGGTACATTTATTGATGTCTACTTGTTATCATCCAAACCACAGCCCCAGAAAATCACCCGTATACAGGTGACACATAGTGAGACTTTGTTTTCTGCACATGACAGGATAGGAAGGTCCGGCTCCTAAGGCCCAGGGCTCACATGATCATGCACTTTCTAGCCAGCTTCTCAGTGCTCTTGGCATCTGGAATTTCCTCTGGAACAGCTGCTGCTCATTCACATCCGCCTGTGCTGAGGTCTCCGTGAGGGCGCAATTCCGCTCCAGCTCAGAGGTGGCACCGTCATTCAGGGCCACCCCTAGCCGTTCTCGTAGCTCCTGTTGCACACTAGCACGATGGGGAACTTGTGCAGGTGATTACCTCTGACCTTGTGGATCAACTGGTAGAAAATCCTCAGCTTTTCTAGGGTTTCTTCTTGGTGACAGAGTAGACTAGGACAGACGTGTGACCTGGCCTTGGCAGAGCACTGTACGCGGCGTAGCAGCAGCCACCAGTGCTGTCGGCGATGTGCATGGCAGCTCCGCACCTGGCAGTAAGTCGCTTCCGTGTTCGGCAGGTACGCATCAGGGGAGGTACCTGCATGCACCTTGGCACCAGCAGGGCTGCTGTCCCCATGCGGTCATCCCTGCCTTCTGTGGGCGATGAAGGTGTGGACATGAAGCAGGGCGGGCAGAAGCCACAGCGGCTGCAGCAGGCATTTCTGGAAGCCAGAGGGGAATTGTCCGTGTTGGGAATCAGGAGATGCGCGCAAGTTCTCTGCACGTAGCTGGTGGCAGGAGAAGCCAGCCCCCTGCTGACATGCATCCTCCGGCACGTGTCTCCATCAGGGTCAAGCCAACTGGTTTTATCTTTGTCCTTTGCGATCTGTGTTGCGACTCGATGTGGATTTGTGTTTATACACATTTTATTTGGGGGATTTCATATGAAACCTCGAATGCTCCTTGTGTGGAAAAAAACGATTATAGTGGAGGTGAAATCTTTTATCCGCTATTGATGTCATAAATGTCACCTTTGTGGTGATGCTGGCATCAATACACTCACTGTGCTGCCAGTCATATAAAGTACGGCACACACCGTTACGTGCTGTATGTAACGAAGCACATCCTCGAATAACATAATTTCGTTCGATGTCATTTTAAGAATGATGAGAGATCGTGCCTGGAATCCAAGCACTTTGGAGGCAAAGGCAGGTGGATCACCTGAGGTCGGAAGTTCAAGACCAGCCTGACTAACATGGTGAAACCCCATCTTTAAAAAAAAGGAAAAAATGAGATGCTAGTGTGCCCTAATAAAAAGAAAAAAAAACAAAACAAAAGAAAATGAAAAAACAAAAAAGAATGATGAGAGAAAGAAAATATAGGCCAGGGCCACAATCTGGAGTCCGCACGTTCTCCCTGTGTCTGCGTGGGTTTTCTCCAGATATGCCAGTTCCCTCCCACATCCCAAAGATGTGCCTGGTAGGTGAACTGGTGTGTCCACACGGTCCCTGCGTGAGTGCTTCTTGCCAGGGTTCCGCCCTGAGATGCCAGGGCAGGCTCCAGCCACCTGCTACCTGAACCGGAATAAGCAGGTTGGAAAACGAATGAATACAAATTCTTGTAAAATAAAATTCGTGAAGTATGCAGTCGTTATACAAACGCACAGCACTAAACCATGCAGTACCAAAGTGTTCAGCACCCTGGTCACGTTTTTATACCACCCCCCACCACGATCACCATCGTCACTCACTAATTTCTTCACTAAAAACTGAAATCGTTTGGCTTCAAGTCCCAGTTAACAACAGCCTGTTGGTAAGTGAGGAGCTGGTGTACTAGATAATGACGGTAAACAAGTATGTTACTGGTTTATGGATTTACTATACTTACTTTATTAAGAGACAGGGTCTCCCTATATCGCCCAAACTGGTTTCCAACTCCTGGGAAAGCGATCCTCCCGCCTCAGGCTTCCAAGTAGCTGGGACTACAGGCACTTGCCACCATACCTGGCTGTTGCTAATTATTATTAATTTGAGACGGAGTCTCTCTCTGTTGCCCAGGCTGGAGTGCAGTGGTGCAATCTCTGCTCACTGCAACCTCCGCTTCCCAGGTTTAAGAGATTCTCATACCTGAGCCACCCGAGTAGCTGGGATTATAGGCGTGTGCCACCGTGCCCAGCTAATTTTTTGTGTTTTTAGTGGTGAAAGGGTTTTGCCATGTTGGCCAGGCTGTTACCAAACTCCTGGCCGTAAATGATCTGCCTGCCTCAGCCTCTCAAAGTGCTGGGATTATAGGCCTGACCCTATTTTTATTTTTTTTCGTTGTGTACAAATTTAGGCCAGGTGCAGTGGCTTAAAGCCTATAATCCCAGCAATTTAGAAGGCCGAGGCTGAAGGCTCACCTGAGCCCAGGAGTTGGCGCAGCCCAGGCAACAAAGCAAGACCCCATCTCTACATATAAAAAAATTAGCCAGGCATGGTGGCGCGGGCCTGTGGTCCTAACTACTCAGGTGGCTCAGGCACAA
Source organism: Plecturocebus donacophilus (assembly GCA_004027715.1). NCBI lineage: Eukaryota > Metazoa > Chordata > Mammalia > Primates > Pitheciidae > Plecturocebus > Plecturocebus donacophilus. The sequence continues at coordinate 10,338 of PVKP010025405.1, read as the reverse complement.
GAATCGCTTCAACTCGGGAAGCGGAGGCTGCAGTGAGCCGAGATCGCAGCACTGCGCTCCAGCCTAGGCAACTGAGAGGCTGAAGCAAGCGGATTGCTTCAGGCTAGGAGGTCACGGTTGCAGTCAACAATGACTGAGCCACGGCATGCACCCTGGGTGATGGAGTGAGACCCTGTCTCTAAAAAGCAAAAGAGCAAAAATTAAATAAAACATCTATAAAGCATCTAATTTCCTTTTTTTTTTTTTTTTTTTCCGAGATGGAGTTTCCCTCTTGCCACCCAGGCTGGAGTGCACTGGCATGATCACTGCAACCTCTGCCTCCCAGCTTCAAGCGATTCTGCTGCCTCAGCCTTCCGAGTAGCTGGGATTACAGGCGCTCGCCACCACGCTGGGGTTTCGCCATGTAGGCCAGGCTGATCACAAACTCCTGAGCTCAGGTGATCTGTTTGCCTCGGCCTCCTAAAGTGCTGGGATTACAGGCGTGAGCCCCTGGCCCTAAATTCCTTTTCTTTCTTTCTTTTTTTTTTTTTTTAAACATATATATATATATAAATGAGCGTTCACCATGTTGTTCAGGGTGGTCTTGAACTCCTGACCTCAGGTGTTCCACCCGCCTTGGCTTCCAAAGTATTTGGATTACAGGCGCAAGCCACGCGCCCGGCCATTCCTTTTCTTTTCTAACAAAGTAAGTGCAAATGTAACCCAGCTGGAAAACAATCTGGAATCAATAAATAAGAAAGCCTGCATACTCCTTTGTCTTTTGGATTCAAAACTTCACATTTTCTTAAATTACAAACATCAGCCAAGAGCAAGAGTTGTTTACATTCGTCCTTGAGCAAACCAGTTTAAAAAAAAAACAAAAAACAGAAAAAAAGGCCGGGGAAGTGGCTGACACCTGTAATCCCAGCAGTTTTGGAGGCTGAGGCGGGCGGATCCCCTGAGTCAGGAGTTGAAGACCAGCCTGACCAACATGGTGAAACCCCGTCTCTACTAAAAATACAAAAACTAGCCAGGCGTGGTGGCGGGCGCCTGTAGTCCCAGTGACTCAGGAGGCTGAGGCAGAAGAATCGCTGGAACCCGGGAGGCCCCCTAAGTGAGAGGGTGAGATTCCGTCTCAAAAATAACTAAAAAGTAGCATGGTCTCTCTCTGTTGTCCAGGCTGGTCTCCGATTCCTGGGCTTGGGTGATCCTCTTGCCTTGGCCACCCCAAGCACTGGGATTACGGAAGAAAGATTGGTTTAAATCTCGTCTTTTACACTTACCTACCGGCCCCAGGGCAGTTAGTATACTCATTAAGTAACACAGCTTGAAACACTTGCAGGGCTAAAGCTATAAAATACCTATTCATCAATGTTTTTGTTTTTTAAAAAGATTTAATCCTTTTTCCATGTCTTTCTTTCTTTCCTTTTTTTTTGAGACAGTCTCACTCTGTCACCCAGGCTGGAGTGCAGTGGTGTGATCTCAGCTCACCGCAACCTCCGCCTCCTGGGTTCAAGTGATTCTCCTGCCTCAGCCTCCCGAGTAGCTGGGATTACAGGTGTGTGCCACCCCCAGTTAACTTTTGTATTTTTAGTAGAGACAGGGTTTCACCATGTTGGCCAGCCTGGTCTCGAACTCCTGACCTCAGGCGATCCACCCACCTCAGCCTCTCAAAGTATTGGGATTACAGGCGTGAGCCACTGCACCCGGCCCAGCCAGTCTTTTTCTCAATTTTCAGTTGAGAAAATTTAAACGATTTTTGCCAACTTCTTGCTAATTAAACATGATGTGTTCAGGGGTCCTGCTTTGCCACCTGGGCCGTGTGCCTCAGAACACCCGTTTTCATGATGATGCTAAGAAATCTATTCCATGTGACCAGGCACTACCTGTGCCGTTTCCAGCCACTCACCACATCTTCATGAGCAGTGGTCTGGGATCCTGGAGGGCTGAGATTTAGGATGCGCAAAGCTTCGTAGGGTGCCAGGCTGTTGGCAGACAGCGGCAGGGGAGGGACTCGTCCGAGAAGTACACGATGGAATTGCTCACAGCCCTCTGATGCTCTGGCATTGCTCACTGTAGGAATCAGTTCCCTCCTCTGGGGAAATCAGATGAGGCGCTCAGGCTCTGGACACTCTGTGAGAGCCACCGGGTCCGCGATGGGCGTCTGCACGTCCTGAATGGCTGTGCCGTCCTGGGTGCGTAGACAGTGGTGGCTCTCCCTGCCTGGCCGCCTGACATCAGTGGCCAGCATGTGGTGGATGAATGTGTCCTCATATTGAGAAGCAGGTACCATTTACATGGACGTTGGCCTTATAGATGCTTTCTTTCCCACAGGTATTGGACACCCCCTCGCCGGTCAAGGCCCTGTAGACCATCATCCTAGAAACAGCTTGGGCAAACCACGGCTTGCCCCATTGTGGGGAGTGATTAAGAGGCCTGATGAGACAATGCCAAAGTAAATGTGATTTTGAAGATCATTGCCGGGGCCAGCTGCCACAGGACACGTAAACCCTGACCTTGGTGGCCCGTGTGGAATGTCATCTGCAGGCCAGGTCATGCTGGGGTTGCTGATGTAGTCACAGAGCTGAGAGGACCTGAAGGCCCTGGGGTCACCGAGCAGCTCAGAAATGAGCTCACTGGTGCTCTGGCACGCGTGTAATGGGGTAGGTTGTGACGCTCACCACAGTGACCTCATCACTGGGTAATTCCCCGCCTGGTGGTCTGCAGCTTCTGCACTAGGTGATGTTGCAGCGGATGAAAAGGGTCCTTCACAAGCCCTTGATGACCCCAAGCAGGATCAAGGGGAGGAGTTTGGCCATGTCCTGATATATTCCATGAAAAAGAGAAGAAGGTGGCTGGCTGCTCCCGAAGAGACTGGTGGATGGCACCATGATGGACACCACTAGGGCTGCAGAAAATAACCTCCATATCTCTTCAAGGTGAGATAGTAACTGGCCTCCTCTATTTTTTATTTTGTTTCATTTTGTTTAATAGAGACAGATCTTGCTCTGTGAGCCGCACTGCAGCCCGGAACTCCTGGACTCATGCAATCCTGCCACAGCCTCCCAAGTAGCTGCAACTACAGGCGTGAGCCGCGGCTAAGGGCTGAGCACGGTGGCTCACGCCTGCAGTCCCAGCTCTTTGGGAGGCTGAGATGGGTAGATTGCTTGCAGCCAGGAATTCAACCCACCCTGGGCAAAATGGTGAAACCTTGTCTTTAGGAAAAGTGCAAAATCAGCCAGACGTGGTGGTGCATGCTTGTAGTCCCAGCTACTCAGGAGGCTAAGGTGGGAGGATAGCTTGAGCCGGGAGAGTCGAGGCTGCAGTGAGCCAAGATCATGCCAGTGCACTCCAGCCTGGGTGACAGAGAGACCCTATCTCAAACAAAAAGAAAACAAAAGAAAAAAAAGGTGGGGTCTTGATACGTTGCCCAGGTGGTGTTGAACTCCTGGACTCAAGCATTCCTCCTGCCTCAGCCTCAAGCAGCTGGAACTACAGGCACACATCCCCACACCCGGTTAATGGCTACTGATTTTTTAGAGATGAGGTTTGGCGACATTTTCCAGCTGGTCTTGAACTCCTGGGCTCACATGATCGTCCCGTCTTGGCCTCCGAAGTTGCTTGGATGATAAGCAGAAGCCATGCATCCAGCTCACCTGACTTCCTCTAGACGGAAAAGCACGTCCCCACCTGGAGCTCCGAAGGCAAAAGAGACCCCAGCAGCGGCTGCAGCAGAAAGGACCTTGTGCGTCTTGTCCTTGTTCCTGCTGTACTTGGAGAAGAGGCCGCTGAAGAAGCTGCCACAGCACCAGCTGCACACACCAGCTGCACACACCAGCAGCACACACCAGCTGCACACACCCGTAGCTTCTCCTCCAGCTGCAGGATTCCCCCAGCCCCAGCTGCACACACCAGCAGCTCCTCCAGGCTCCAGCCGCGGGATTCTCCCAGCACTGGAGTGGCTGTTGTGAGGAGCAACGTCCGCTTCCCTAGAAGCGCCTGATGATAAAGCAGCACAGCTTGGTCCTTATCCCTGGTAACCACAGCCAAGGCACGTGGCGCACAGGACCGACGTGGAGTGAATCAGAACGGCAGCACGGATGCACTCCGTGGATTCCATCAGCTCCGGCCATTCCTTCCACCGGGGCCACGGGTCCCTGTCCGCAGAGGTGGTCTCGCTGGACGCAGCCCTACTTGTGGCTGGACGGGAAGGCTGACGGGTCCCTGCCTGGTCGGCCAGCATGCCGATGAGCAGCAGCTGCCGGGACTCCTGGGTGGACTCCTTGCTTTCGCTGGGGATCTTCCCTTCGCAGTGGATGGTGTGGACGTGCTCCTGTCCCCACACATCCCCATGCCGGCACACGGCTCCTGGATAAATCGTCCAGGGCCACTCGTTGGTCCTGCGTTGATAGTGCTGGTTAGACCGCAGCCTGCGGTGGGCCACCTGCCTGGCGGACCCTTTCATCAGCGTGACGGCTGCCAGCACTGTCCATTGTGACTTTAGAGCGCACTGCTCAGGCCTGCAGGAGGGCTTCCAGAAGGCCTGGCGTCGGGAGATGGAAGTTCGGTGTGTTTCTCCTGAAGACCTTCCAGCGGAAGATACACTGGCGGAAGGCAGCAATGCTGACGATCCTGACCCTGTGCAGGCTACTGTGTGTGTGTGTCTTAGTTTTTAACAAAAAGAGTTTAAACAGTAAAAAAAAAACTCTGTAGAATAAGGATATAAAGAAAAGTCATGTATTTTAGAGACAGCGTCTCCCTCCGTCACCCAGGCTGGAGTGCAGTGGCGCGGTCACAGCTCACTGCAGCCTGACTCCCAGGCCGCCGCTAGCCCCACCTCGGCCCCACAGGCACAGCCACTGCACCTGGCTCATTGCCTTATGTTTCGTAGAGACGGGGTCTTGCTGTGTTGCCCAAGCTGTTCTGGAACTCCTGGTGCTAAGCAGTCCTCCACCTCAGCCTCCAGAGCTTTGGGGCTGCGGTGAGCCGCCACCCTTGTTTGGTGTTTTGCTCGTCTCAAAACATTTTCCCCTAATAAGTTGATGGTGAAAGTCTTAATTTTAAACGCATGACGCTTCACTTTGTTCTCCTCCTCAAATGCCAGTGTTTTGAACAATTTGAACTCTTTCTTGGGAAGAATAAAAGTCAGCAGCTTACAAGGAACCTTTACCGACATCTAGTTTGTTATATTCCGAAGCACAGCCGAAGAAAATCAACATGGTGCACCCATCTCTAAAAAGAATTTGAGACGTGATAGGATTATAAGCAGGAGCTACCAGGTCTGGCCAGAAATATGTTTGTGCCGCGCTACAACGTGCTCATGGGTTTTTTGTTTTTTTTAGACGGAATCTCATTCTGTCACCCAGGCAGGAGTACAGTGGCGCGATCTCGGCTCACAGCAACCTCCGCCTCCTGGGTTCAAGAGTTCTCCTGCCTCTGCCTCCCGAGTAGCTGGGACTACAGGCGCGGGCCACCAACCACACCCAGCTAGTAACTGCAGTTTTACAGAGACGGGGCGGGCGGGGTGGGGGTTTCACCGTGTTGTCAACGCCTGACCTCCCGTGCTCCACCCGCCTCCGCCTCCTGAAGGGCTGGGATTACAGGCACGAGCCGACTGTGCCCAGCTTGTTCATATTTTAATACGTTGTTATAAAATAATCAAAACGTTTTTTAGGCCAGGCGTACTGGCTTATGCTTGTCATCTCAGCACTTGAGAAGGCTGAGGAGGGAGGATCACTTGAGACCAGGACTTTGAGACCAGCCTGGGCAACATAGTGAAACCCAATCTACACAAAAACTAAAAAATTTTTAATATGTAAAAAGTAGCCAGTGTGGTGTGTGCCTGTGGTCCCAGCTATTCAGAAGACCGAGGTGAGCTGAGGTTGCGGTGAGCTGGGGTCGTCCCACTGCGCTCCAGCCTGGGCAACAGCGAGATTGTCTCAGAAAGAAAAAAAACCGTAAAGCAAACACTTACAGGAAGATAAGTCATGTTGCAAAAGAAAGACACTTGCCACTTGAGCGCAGCCTAAGTGCGCCACGTTTCTGAAGTCTGCAGGCCTTCCCAGGTGCTCACCGCTCAGACTCGCCGGAGCCACTTCCCTCGTGGCACACCACACGGTTAGTACACAGATGCTTCCTGGTGAGCACACGGTTAGGACACAGATGCTGCGGCATTCAGCAGTCCCGGCTGCGCAGGGCTGTGGTCTAGGAGCTGGGCTGTGCCGTCTAGGTGCGGGAGCGCCTTAGGAAGCATTCCTCCAGAGGTGTCCTGACGGGTCAGCCGTCGCCAGCTGTGCCCACTCCGCAGCACCTCCTGGCGAGCCGGGCTGCCCTGCCCAGCGTGGCTCCGCCTGTCCCCCCCCTTTGCTCCTGTGCTCCACTCCCCCGCGGCGTCACAAGCAGAGGTGTGCCTCATGCAGCGTCACCTCCTGGCAACAGGAATGCCTGGGCCTGGGCACTATCAGCGCCCTGATCCGCAGCTGCCATCCCTCCACACGAGCGCTAGGCCTCGGCCCCAAGGCCCCTGCACAAGGGACGCTGGGGCACCCTGATGCGGCTGGGCCCCGCAGCCAAACCCCGCGCCAGCAGGGATCTCAGCCACAGCGGCCCTGGGGGGAGAGGGGTGCGCCGACCTCAGCAGCCTTCCCGCCCAAGACCCCCTAAAGCCCCCTCTGAGTTGCAGTGTGGGGAGGGGATGGCCTGTGAATGCCCTGTGGTTTCCAAGGGCAGTCCGGGATGGGAGAGGGAGTGAGATCAGTACACACGCTGCCGCAGAGGCTCAGGAAGCCCGTGGCTGGCAGCCATGGTCTGCCCGGGTACATGCCCCCGTTGCATGCAGAAACAGTCCACGGCCCACGAAACCTTGTTTTGGTGCAGGAGAGGGGTTCTCATGACGATTTTTAAATTTATTTTAAAGTTAGATGGGAAAAAATGAACCTAAAGACTACTCTAGCCTGGAATATATTCACCTCTATACCAGTGTGGTCATCAAACATATAATAAATCATTTTTTTTCCTGAGACGGCCTCACTTTGTCCCCCAGGCTTGAGTGCTGGCATGCAGAGGTGCGACCTTGCCTCACTGCAGCCTAGACCGCCCGGGCTCAAGCGGTCCTCAAGCCTCAGACCCCTAAGTAAAGGGGCTTTGCCAACAGCCGAGATGCAGGTATCTACGGGGCCCCAACAGTTAACGAATGACAAATCTTTGCAGGTTGGCCAGGACACTGGAGAACCTTCACCCCCACTTGGCGACCGCACCATGTGATAAGGAAGGGGGTACGCCACCAGCTGGGGCACTAACGAAGCAGCAGCATTTACCCAGGTAAAGGCCTCCCTGCAGACGGTCACCTGGGAGACTGCCCTGATGACTTGCTTTTGGGACTGAGGGAGGAATGGGCTGGGACTTCTGACAGAGGGAGTGGTCACTAATAAATGTCCGCTGGCTTCTGGCCACAACTGCCCGGGGGCCAAGCAACGCTATGCCCTGTTGGAAAACAGTCCTTGTCATCGAGAACCCCCTGATTTGCCCTCCCCTTGTCCCATAACGCCTGGGCCTCGGCTGGGCATCCTGAGAAGGATCTGGGTGGAAAGTACGGGTGCGCTGGCTTGGTACCATTTTAGCCAGATGTGCTGGCACATGCCTATGGTCTCAGCTACTCAGGAGACTGAGGCACAAGAATCGCCCAAGCCCACAAACAGAAGCTGAGGTGAGCCGAGGTCGCACCCCGGCACTCCAGCCTGGGTGGCGGAGCAAGACTCCGTCTCAAAACAAGCACAACAAACCCCTAACCCCATTGTTTGGAGGAGGGTTCTTGGTTTCAGCTCTGCTTTCTGGGGATCGTGACTCCAGGTCTTGTGTGCGCCTGCGTTTACCTCCACCTCCCAGGTTCCAGCGATCCTGCCTCGGCCTCCAGAGAAACTAGGATTACAAGCATGTGTCACCACGCCCGGCTAATTCTGTATTTTTAGCAGAGACAGGAGTTGCACCATGTTGGTCAGGTGATCTGCCCACCTCAGCCTCCCAAAATGTTGGGGTTGCAGGCATGAGCCACCCTGCCCAGCCAATCCTTTTCTGTTTTGTGGAGATGGGGTCTCTGTGTTGCCCAGACGGGTCTCAGACTCCTGAGGAATGGGCTGGGCAATCTGCCCACCTCAGCTTCCCAAAGTGTTGAGATGACAGGTTGTCAACACTGCAATCTCAGACCCGGGCTCCGTCTGCAGTGTTCCCTAAGAGAGGAAAGGCCCTGCAGGTGACCCCACCGTCCCCGCCAGCTCAGTGAACATGCCGGGAGGTGGGCCTGTGCGTCCCGAGAGCTGGCTGGGGGCTGGACTGTAGGGCCCGCAGCGCTCCCAGCTTTCTGTGTCCTGACCACTCTGCAGCCTACTGCCGGGTTTTCCAGCAGGCTTGAACCCAAACCTGGACCTTGGACGCTCCCACTCCCGGGCCTGACAAAGGCACACAGGTGGCTGCCCAGACGTTCAAAGAAACTGACCCGGCCCTGAGCCCAGTTCCTTTCATCCTCACCAGCGCCGCACACCCCGACCCCCTCGCTGTGGGCATACCTGCGTGGAACACCCCTTTCTCCCGCTGTCCACGCAGAGGATCACGGCAGCCCTCTCTCAGTTCCCCTGTTGCAGGCTCTGGGCCGATCACCCTGCGCTGAGGACTTCCTTCTTTGGAATCCTGATCGGCCCCATCTCCAGAGGGTCGGGGCACTCGCTGTGGGAACTCCCCAGCGCCACTTTTGGGGTGACTGCAGCCTCAAAAGAGTGTTCGGCCAAACAAAACACCGTGGTTTTTTTTTCCTTTTTAAGTTTCAAATTAAAGTACGGAAATGTCACCTTCCCTACGCTCCCAAGGCTCCCAGGAGGTTAAACTACTAAAGAAATGCAAAAGACCCCCCACAGCGCCTGGGCCCGGCTGAAAGGTGAAAAGCCATGCCCTTTTCTTCGGGGGCTTGGGGCCTCGCCTGGCATTCTGCTGCCGCCTCCGCGTCAGGAACCAAACCCAATCCCGGGGGGTCACAGGGGCTCCCCAGAGGGGGCTGCAACCTCAAGTGCACGGCTCCGTGCATCCCTGGGAGCCTGTCAGGCTTACACTCAGTGAGAATGAAAAAGAAATGTAGCTGCCGAGACACACAGGGGCCATGCTAAAATTTGTAATTAAGGGGAAAAAGGCACGAGAAAAGGGACGGATCATCCCGTAGGTGGGCGCCGGCAGAGAGGCTCCTGCCTGGAGACTCCAGCGCCTTCCCCTAGCCCTTTCATCTTATCAGCCAGAGAAAGAAAACTTAAGAATTGTGGCTTTAGGCAGATAACAAGCCTAAAAAAGCCCCAAAGACGAGAAAAGGCGAAAGGCTCCTGCTTTAGTTGGCCACAGGCCAAGAAAGAAAAAAAAAATCCAAGTAGGCAGATCACCTGAGGTTGGGAGTTCGAGACCAACCTGACCGACATGGCGAAACCCCATCTCTACTAAAAATACACAATTAGCCAGGTGTGGTGGCAAATGCCAGTAATCCCAGCTACTCGGGAGGCTGAGGCAGGAGAATCGCTTGAACCCGGGAGGTGAAGGTTGCAGTGAGCCGAGATTGTGCCATTGCACTCCAGCCTGGGCAACAAGAGCAAAACTCCGAATCAAAAAAAAAAAAAAAAATTTAGCCAGGCATGGTGGCATGTATCTGCAGTCCCAGCTTCTTGGGAGGTTGAGGGTGGGAGGATCCCTTGAGCCTGGGAGGTCAAGGTTGCAGTGAACTGTGATCTGGCCACTGCACGCCAGCCTGGGTGTCAGAACCAGACCCTTTCTCCAAACAGTAATGATAAATAAATAAAAATTAAAGTAATTTTTTGTCACTTAAAAATTGGCCAGATAAGATGGGATTTCCTGAAGTCCCCAGTAAAGTCGTTCAAATGGCCGCATGTAAGTTAAAACAGGGCCTTCGTGGATTGAAACTCATTATCTATACAGGCTAATTAAGGTCAGACTCAGTGGCTTGCCCCTGTAATCCCAGCACTTTGCAAGGCTGAGCCGGCTAAATCGCTTGAGGTCAGGAGTTCGGGAGCAGCCAGCTAGCCACCGTGGTGAAATCCTGTCTAGTCAAATACGAAAGTCCGCTGGGCTTGGTGGTGGTGTGCCTGTACTCCCAGCTACTAGGGAGACCGAGGCAGGTGTGATGTGGCAAGGAAAATGGCTTCAGCCAGGCTAAAATGTAATGGCTTCTCAGGCTCACAGGCTACGTGCAGGCTCACAGGCAACATGATAAGGCACTACGATTAATCAGGCCAATGCCAGGTGCAGACACCAGCCTCATTTCAATGGAATTCAAGAACTCGCCGCTCAGGGTCACACGGACCCTGAGAAGAA
>PVKP010025404.1:0-33699 GCA_004027715.1 Plecturocebus donacophilus | reverse complement strand
AGGATCAATGCAACAAGAAGAGCTAACGATCCTAAATATATACGCACCCATTACAGGAGCACCCAGATACATAGGGCAAGTTCTTAATGACTTACAAAGAGACTTAGACTCCCACACAATAATAGTGGGAAACTTTAACACTACACTGTCAATATTACATAGATCAACGAGATAGAAAATCAACAAGGATATCCAGGACTAGAACTCAGACCTGGAACAACTAGACTTAACAAATATTTATAGAACTCTCCTCCCACAAATCCACAAAACATACATTTTTCTCAGTATCACATTATACCTATTTTAAAAGTGACCACATAACTGGAAGTAAATCACTCCCTAGCAATTGCATAGCATTTCACAGGTTTAAATAAAATATTGGTTGGCTGCTTATTTGTTATTTTCATCCCCTAGTCCTTCCTGCCTCCATTGTTAAACACAATTATTGGCATAAAAGAGGTTTTTAATACCCATTTTTAGACTGTATTCTAGCCTGGGCAATAAAACAAGAATCTCATTCTCTCTCCCTCTTTCTCTTCCTCTTTCTTTCTCTCTTTCATTCTTTTTTTCTTTCTTTTGCTGTTTCTTTCTCCTTTTCTCTCTTTTTCTAAAATCTCTTCCTCTTTCTTTCTCTTTCATTCTTTTTTTCTTTCTTTTGCTGTTTCTTTCTTTCTCCTTTTCTTTTTCTATAATCTCTTCCTCTTTCTTTCTCTTTCATAAAAAAAAAAAAAAGAAATAAGGAAAGATTTAAAAACTAGGAAACAAGGAAGGAAGAAAGTCTCTTCTAAGAATACCTAACCACAAACTACAGTTGCAGCATGTGACCATTAAATCCAAGCATGTAATTTACTTTTAAAAAGCTCCAGTGAGGTAGTGCATCACGGAGATTTAACAGAAACAAAAAATATTGTCTTTGAAAAAAAGCATGTTATACCCACCATTCAAATTATTCTTACATATGAAGTTCCAAGAAATATTAGCTTGTAATGACAAATTTTCAAAAAAAAAATTAAGATGACTAATGATCCAGAATGACATAAATTAGAAAATATGTGTGGAATCAAACCCAAGGACACTAGAGATAGTAAAACTATCAAATAAATAATATAAATGTAAACATACTAAAAATGTTTAAATTATAAAAAGAGAATCAAATATATGATTAATTTATTACATATATTGTAATTATTGCAACCTAATTGTCATAGTTGACAAGGAAGACTAAAAAAAAACTAAACAATTCTCATATCATTAAAAAAACACAGTAATTTTAATTAGAAACTCAATAGATAAATAGAGATGAAGAAAGAACATTAGAAAATGGATATAGATCTGTCTGAAGAAATTACCCATAATAAAGTACAGATAAAGATATGGAAAAGTAAGAAAGTTAAGACACATAAAGTTTAATATGAGATAACAGGAGAATCTGGGGAGAAGGATTATAAAGAAGATAATGTTTGAGTGGGCATGCTCCAAAATTCGTGAAAGATAGCAATATTTAAATAGAGAAAAGCTAAAGAGTTCTCAAGAAGGGTAAGTTAAAAGAAGCTGATATAAATGCATTGTAATGAATATACCTCATTCTAAAATCAAGAGAAGATGGTTAAAGTAGTTGGAAATAAATGACAGCTTTTTCTAAAGGAAAAACTGTAAAACTGTGACCTATTCATGTGAAAATGCAGATAATTATTACCGAGATTCTCTATTCCTAAATACTGACTGGTTTGGGTAGTGCTTTTCAACATCACTTACAGATTAAAATTGTCTAGGGAATGTTTAGATGTCAGTGCATGAGTCCCACTACCAAAGTTACTAATTCAGCTGAGCCCAGAACAGGTCCTGAAGCAACAGACATTTGAGTGTGCAGCTGAAGTTAAAATACTCTGCCTCCTCTCCATGTACACAACAGCATCAGCCTCATTTATAATAGCAAATAAGCAAACAAAAACATTTTACACAAACTAGTAACTGCTGTCTATATAGACTGAAACAGGCAAATATGTGATTTAATCATATAATAAAATGTTATACAACCACAAAAATGAATCTACAGTTAAATCTGTCTTGAATTGAATTTCAAACCATAATTAAATTTTAAAAGACAAATTTCAACCAAAAATTTTAAAACACACTGTAAATACATACCATATAGTTCTCTTCTCTATAAATATATGCGTTTGTTTACATATATATCATTACATACACACATACAAACACATACACACAACATAACCTGTAGTAAAAATTGTAATAGAAAGTAAAGAAATAACGTCAAAATTCAGGTTATGGGGAACTTTGGAGCTAAGAGTTTACAGATAGACACACTGGGAGCTACAATAGTTCATTTTATGTATTTTATGTTTTCTTTTTAAGCTGTACTTTGGGCATACAGTGTGCTTTTTACTATGGTCCTTTAAATAAAACATATAACTTATATAAACCCTTGTTTTTTATATATTTTGAAATAATTTTAAATAACAAAAAACAAACATAATACCTCGAGAGCATTCTACCACATCCTTTTTCAAGTCCATTTTTTTGAGTCCACACAAGAAAATAAACAAAACAAAGTGTTTTCAATCCTTTATTGCATTTACCTCTGCCAAGAAGTGGAACGCAGATTAACTTTTTGTTCAGTAGTAAGTTTCTCCGACATAAATTATTTCTCCCCTCAACATGCAAAGGAGAATCTTTCTGGCTATGAGGATTGTATTTACTTCTGATGTTGAAGAGCTGGGTATTTTACCCTGATTTAAGGCTGCTTTCACCATTCAAAATAGCACCATCCAATCTAGAAGTCAGAATAGGAGGTTAATAATTAGCTATATTTGGCATGGAGGTACCTACATGATGACTGCATTTTGACAGGAAGTGTGAGCTGATTCTCAACCTCAATCTTTCTCATCCATAAAATCACTACGGTCTTCCAAACTTCTAGTCTGTGTCAATGGAAATGTAGCCCCTCTACTCAGCACTCACCAGTTGACAGGAAATACTGTAATATAAGCCACCCTCCTCACCGAAGCCTGGGATGTATCATGGTTTTCAAGTTGCTTTATTTGTCCCTTTCTGACCCTGGCTGCTTGAGTTGAGAAAGCTTTGGCTACAGACTCATGGAGGCCAAGTGAAGCTTGTCTTTCTGATCTCATTTTGTCTTCCTTAGTGCAAGCAGGTCATATTTGACATTACTAATTCTGTGTTCTCCTCATGAGTATAATAAACAGTGATAGGTCCATCTTTCCCCAAAGAACAAATAAAAAAATAAGGGCTTAAGGGCTGCCTTAAAGTATTTGCAGCTATTTTGGGTATGTTCCTTCTCTGAGGCTGAGAAGAGTTCTTTTCAACTTTCAGGATGACGCTTAGATTCTGCATCAAGTCAGCAGTCAGTTACAAGTTTAGTGGGTGTGTGCCCTCGGCAGTATATCTGCATCCCCACACCTTTTTAGCCCACTCTCAGGAAACGCTGCTCAAACCTGACTTCCAAAAAGCTTCCAAAGTGGCAACTGCTATAAAAACTTTCAAAATCCCCAAATTGGCGGGTCTAGTCTGGTGACACAGAAATCACCATCTGTGCCTGGCTGTCCTCCTGCATGAAGAAAGGAACTCTCTTTCTCCTTGTCCTTTTCCTTTACCCCATCTTCTGAGGGATGTTAAGATCTGTCAGGGTGGGCTTAGTGCCTAGCATGCTACTCACTTTTGTACCTGCTCTCACATGTAGAAAATGAACCAGAAGCAGGCCTCCTGAATCTAAAACCCCTGAGATGGGGGTTCTCTAGGCTTTGGGATCTAATTTAATTTTAAATTAAGACCTTCTCCACCAGCCTTCTGGCAGTGTTCTCTAGCTTTTATTACCCCTCAAACTATGGACTCAGCCCACCACAATTTGCTTGATAAACAATGTATCAGTCTGTTCCAATTGCTATAACAAACTACCATAAACCAAGTGGCTATAAACAAGGATATTTATTTCTTATAGTTCTGGAGGCTGGGAAGTGCAAGATCAAGGTTCTGAGAGATTCGGTGTCTGGATAAGGGCAAGTGCTAGATGGACTGGTTCCTAAATGGCATATTCTCATTACATTCTCACATGGTAAAAGTACAAAGGAGCTTTCTGGGCATCTTTTATTAGGGTACTAATTCCTTTCATGAGGGCTTTGCCTGGGTGACCTAATCACCTCCCAAAGTCCCCACCTCCTAATATCATCATCTTGAGGGTCAGGATGTCAACACAAAAATTTGGCAAGAAAAAAACATTCAGTCCATTGCACAAAGATTATCTTTTTTTATTTGTTCGTTTTGTGTCTTGAGATGGAGTCTCACTCCGTCACCCAGGCTGGAGTGCAGCGGCACAACCACGGCTCACTACAACCTGTGCCTCCCAGATCCAAGGGATTCTCCAGCCTCAGCCTCCAGAGTAGCTGGGATGACATGCATGTGCCACCACGCCTGGCTAATTTTTGTATTTTTAGTAAAGATGGGTTTTGCCATATTGATCAGACTGATCTCAAACTCCTGACCTCAACTGACCTTCCAGTCTGGGCCTACCAAAGTGCTGGGATTACAAGCGTGAGCCACCATGAGTGGACAAGAGTATATTAAAGACTGCCTCTCTAGCACTCATTTCCTAAGTGTTTGTCAATTTTTGGCTTTGAGTGTCTGTTATTGCTGTACCATATTAGCAGTGAATCCTAGCTAAGCTTCCAATGCTTTTCTCCTGCTGTGGCATTTTCTTCTGACTTGAAACCATTCATTTCTAGTGGGACATGGCTTATGCAGAGGTGAAACAGCCTACAGAACTGCTTGACAGTACATCCAGGCTTGGGGCATGAGCATGATTATACCCCCAGAGTTCCGGCAATATTGTTCATTACATTTGTTCCTCTCCATGGACAGAGATTATTTTTTGAACATTTGAGGCATCTGTCTTCTTCTTTGGTTTTCCTCTCTGTGTTATGTTTGAGTCTCACAGAGAAATTAATCTTACCAGAAGGCTTTTTAAGTCTACATTATTTAGTTGTTTAATTTCCCTGAATCTTCTGTTGCCTGTGCTTTACCTGCTCAGGGTTTTCTTAAACTACCTAAAATATACCTTGGAAGTTATTATCATCATAGTTCATTTTTATTTGCCAAATCAGTAGTAACTTTGGAAATTTCACATATAACCTGCATACTAATTTTCCAAAAGGTTCACAGATGGCCTAAAACCGAGGTTAGCTTCAAATTCAAGGATTGTAATCAGCACATAGTGCATGTATGGATGCTACACAAATGTTCTTAGCAATTCTAGAAATGATACCACATTTAGCAAGTCTAAATATTACTAGAAATCTGATATAAAATAAATGTCACGTTTATTTTATACAGAACAAGAAATTACCAGCACGTCCTGATCATTAGTCTATAGGTAAAATCTTTATTCCTGTAATATTGTAGAAAACTGTTAATCATATTATTGTGAAATCTGTCTCTGATTTTAAGGACACCCTTATACTTAAAAACAAATAATTTCAAATTTCAAACTATTACCTATTATATGAATTTGTGGAAGACTACGGACATTCTGCAGCATAAGCTATTTTCTCTGGCTATATAAAGAAAACAGAATTTGTATGACCTTATGTACTTGCTTGACTTTTTTGTGTTCAGTTACATATCTTTATCAATCCATTTATTTATATATTTGAAGGCTGTGTATGTGGACATGCGTGTGTATTCCAGAGAGAAATATACAGAGATAAACTGTCTGAATGTGTATAGTTGCTTTATAGCAATAGCAGAGGCATATAATACTTAAACGTTTGCAAAACTAATGACCACTAGCTAAAATCACATTTTAAAATATATTAACACAACTTAAATTGGTTTCCATGGTACTTTATCCACAGGGTGGGTAAAAATTTAATTTCAGATAATAGGGCGGTCCCCTCTTTTTCTTTGGGTAAGCCAATTGGAGCAGTTTACGTGAAGCTCAGAGAAAAGGTGGAAGGGCTTTTTATCTTTAACCCATCATGGTTGCATGCTGCCCACATATTAAAACCCATATCCACCTTTCAGTAGTCAGTGGTCTTGTCTCTTCTGTGCAAGCCTGGTGCAGGAGAATCTTTTCAAAGGCTAAAACTTCATTTTCTCATGTGCATCCTCATTTGACAAACTGTCAAGGAGCCTTTGACTGCTCCTCCGAGTGCTGTGGGGAATAAGGGTGGTAGGTGTTGCCACAGCTACCCAATATTCAAGGTAACTTACAACTTCCATCCCTTTCTATTATAAGGCAATTTCTCTTTGTTGCCCCAAAACAAAAACAAAAACAAAACTTTTACACTTTCTCTCCTCTGTAGACACAATAATTACAGAGTTGTCTCCTTACATGAGATTAGTCTTTTTAAGAAATCACTTTTTAAAAATCTAGCACTTTCTTTTGTGTCTCTGTAAATGCATTAATTTATTCAAAAAGTATTTATTCCACAATAGTTATCAGATACTGTTCTAGGAACTGAAAATACCATAGTAATCAAAACAAAGTCTCTCATGGAATGCACATTTTATCAGAAAGAACTTAGGCATTAAGTAAATGAATATATAAACATATAATATGTCAGGTAAGATAAGTGCTATGAAAATGAATAAAGTAAGTTAGGGAGCTGTGTTGTTTGAGTGAGTAGTGGAAGCTGTTTCTTTTATGTCAAGAGATCAGGGAAAGTGCTTGTTATAATGTATTAATATTTGGGCAGAGAGCTGAATACGGGAAGAGTCAAGCCATGTGACTATTTCTGGAAGGATATTTCTAGCAAAGAGAAGAATATTTGTAAAGACCCTGAGATAAGTGTGTGACTTGATTCAAGAAAGAGCCAGGGCCAATTTGGCTGGGATTTATTTGTAAATGTAGGGTGGGAAAAACTCAAAAGCAGGACAGAGTGATAAACCTGTGTATGCATTGGATTCTTTCCATAAAAATGAGATTTAAGTTGGCTATAGGTGCTCATAGTCAGGTCTGGCTTCCAGAGTTAGCTGGCTATCTCTTTAAGGGAAAGAAGTGTAGCTGATAGTCTTCTCTCCACATCTTATAAGTCAATTGCCAATGATTATTGGTTGTTAATAGGAATTTTTTTACACGAACAATACAATGAAACACAAAATCTGCCATTTAATCACATTCATTTTGTAATGCAACTTACTTTCTAGTTCTTGTGCAAGTGTTCGTAAGAATTTAATTTTCACTTAATATTATACAATATTTATTTATTTTTTTCTTTTTTCTCCGTATGTTTCTCAGCCCCTCTTCAATCTGAATCCCAACCTCAGGTAATCTATAGCTTAGTCTAAATCTTTATACATGTTTCTCCATGTTAAACAAATACACATATACATATAAAAAATGTATTTTCTGTTTACGTCATATATTTCTAGAAACATAGCATTAGAGACCATCTAATTTTTGGGTAATAATTTTTCTTTATTGCCATTGCACCATGGAAATCCATCCAGGTCTTTATAAAGCTTCATTATAGTTATGTCAGTTTCCATATTTGTGTTACTTTGAATGATGAAAAAAATAAGACATATATTCTTCTGTATTAGCACCTTTATTCCTTTCACATATGTATTGCAATAATATAAAGGATAATGTTTATTTTTTTAATCTTAGAAGGTATTGTTAGGTTATCTTTCAAGTGGACCATAGCAATTATGTACTTGCCAGCACTGGATTTTAACATGTGCTTGTTTGTTTGTGCCAAAAAGACAGGTACAAATTGATATGTCATTGATGCATTAATTTTTATGTTTTTGTATGATTATTTGAACTTTTCTCCTTTATATATTTCCTCTTTATCTCTTTTGAGTATTTTTGTTTGGGGTGTTATTTTTTCTTATCAATTTGAGTTACCTTTTTGTATATTTTGGCCAATTAATTCTTAGATGATGACATTATATTGCAAATATTCCTCCGTTTACCACTTGCTAATGATATCTTTTGCTATGAAAATATGTATATTTTATTCAGTTTTATTTATATCTTTTGTTTTATAGATTCTGACTTAAATTTTTTTCAGTGTTACTGTTTGTTGTTACAAGAATAATTAAGCATCATTGCAAAATACATGAAAGTACAGAAAACTATTATGAAGGAAATAATGATTACAAATATTACCAGTCCCCCAGAAAGTAAACAGATTAATGCATAATGTCCCATATAAATATGTAAAGATAAATGTATGCATATAAGTATAAGCATTTTACATGTATATCTGTTTTTGAACAAAAATAAAATTAGACTTCATGTTTTGTGTGTGTTTTATTCTTTCAATGTATTATAACCAAAATTTGTTATCCATGCCATTACATATTTACCAATGCAATCTGTCAGCATGTTATTTGACCTTAGGAATAGTACATCATCCATTAAAAAAACAAATTTATGTGCATGAAGAAGGCTTCTAATATTGTGGCAATTTTAGGAAGTGCAACTATTATTTCTTTAGTGAAAAATGTTGCACTTATTCATATTTACCTTTTTAGGATGAAAGCCTAAAAGGATAATGATTATATTAAAGGTCAAGAGCAGCTTTAATGATTTTGAAATATTTTGCTACCTAATGAAAAACTGACCTTCAGAAAAGCTATAGTGTTATATACCAAAGTAGTAATAAATGACATATCCTTAGAGCCACACACTCATTAATACTGACTTAAAACGGTGTTATTCTATTAATCTAGTGATGAACAAAAAGGTGAAACTTGCAGTTAAGCATACAGAATTCTTCTTACCTTATTAAAAAGATTAAGCTAACAAAAAAAAAGAGCACAAATAATATACGAATGATGTCATTGCTGCTGCTGTGTTTGATGTTGTTGATACAGAGGCTGAAAAATGCTCAAGAAAAAAATGAAACCTGTTAAATATCTCATCATCATACATTTTACTGTTATTTTCCTTATCTGAACGAAGAAAGAGAATTCAAATACATTTCAATTATTTAAAGAAAAATACATGGAGATTAAAAAAATACATAAATTCCAAGTCACTTGGGTAGAATATAATTTTTATATGGTAATAACTCTAGTAAAAGTAATAAAAGAAAATAAAACAGGATTATGACTAGGAAGCAAATACAAAATGTAAATAAGAAAATAAGGGCAAACTGAATTTGATAAATATCAACGTGAAGATGTCTTCCTTTAAAAAATTCTCATTATATGTAAAAAGTATCCAGCTATATTTCTTTTTCCTGTTGCTTCCTTCTCAATTTTCACATGAAATATTTTTGAAAAGATACAGTTTTAAATGGATTCAATTGTTGTTAATTGATAAAGATGAAAGAAATAGAAAGGGAGAGAAAGGGGAGGAAAAGCAGAGATGGAAAGGTAAGAAAAGAACATTCTATCTATGAGAGAAAATAAAGGAAAGGAATCGGGCAGTAGATTTCTAGCTGCACATAAAGTGGAGAGGGGGTGAAGCAAAAATGCTCTTTAATTTATTTGATGATCTAAGTAAGGATTGCTCCATTTCCTTTCTGAAAAGTATTCTGAGGCAATGTATTTCTTAGAGTCTCTTGCTCTTGCTCTCTTTGATTAGTAGAACGTCCCTCAATGCCTGCGTTTCAACAGACCTTGGTAAATTATGTTCCATAGACCTGTAACTCTTTAACACTCACTCTCATGTGTTTATCTTTCCAAGGTGGGAAAAATATGAATACAACAAAGTGTAACTGTTAGCTATGTTTCTCAAGAAAGCTTTGCCAAAATATGTATACACTTTTCTCAGAAAGATAAATTTTATATAATTACAGTAAATGGAGCATGTAGTGCTTACAAAGTTCCAGTGAGAAACTTTGGTTTGAAAATTGGATCATCTTGCTTTTATTGCTCTCACTGAAGGACATGGAAATACCTACCATGAAACCTATTATAATTAGGTAATAGAATTATAGTGAAATGCTTTTCAGGACAGGTTTCAAAACATTTTGAACATTACTTCTCTTTGAGGAGGTAGTAATTCATTTGGTGGTAAAGCCCTCTCTCTATTGCTCCATAAAATGTGGAGGAACTAACTAGTGAATTTTGGAAGAGTCCCTTGCATAAGAAGATAGCAGAAACCCAAATGATAATATATGAAAATTATGAAATAGTGTTTTAAGAAGAAAATAGTAAGAGGAAAATGTTTTATCTCTTGGTATATTTTATCCTTAAATTTCTGCCTCAGAAATGAGGCCTAACCTAAAGAAGAAATCTACTATTGACTTTGGCATACACCTAAACTACTTGCTGAAAAGGATATGGCAAAAGAAGTTCACACATTCAGGACTTTATCAGACTTTATGAAACTGAATTGCTCAACTCATATTCCTAAGATTTGTTGATATAAAGAGCAGTCCAAAATGAAGAGAGAAAAAAATTTGGAGTGGACAGAATCTAAGAATTTATCATTTCTTTACTTTCTTTATTGGTTTTTTTTTTCTTTTTTTTTTTTTTTGAGACAGAATCTCCCTCTGTTGCACAGGCTGGAGTGCAATGGCGTGATCTCGGCTCACTGCAACCTCTGCCTCCTGGGTTCAAGCAATTCTCCTGTCTCAGCCTCCTGAGTAGCTGGTATTCCAGGTCTACTAGGCCGCCATGCCTAGCTAATTTTTGTATTCGTAGTAGAGATAGGATTTCACCTTCTTGGCCAGGCTGGTCTTGAACTCCTAACCTCATGATCCACCCACCTCAGCCTCCCAAAGTGCTGGGAATACTGGCGTGAGCCACTGGGCCCAGTTAATTTATCATTTCTTTTACCTGTCCATTCTCTGCTTGTCCTAGGAAACAAAGGGGTTGTCCCTCCTGAGGGACAGTGGGAGTTGTAGAGAGGTTATCATGAATTTCTAAGCAGTAAAAGATCCTTGGCATTTTGGCATTCCCAATTATTTTGGTCTCACATTTCCTGGGATGCGAGATACTGCAGAGTGAGTTAGGGGTGCTGATAACAGCTTGAAATTTGTTCCTTTTACCTTTGGTTCCTTTACAGAAAATTCTTGAAGTTGTTCAGCATTTAGGGATCATCTAAGCAGCATGCAGAAGCAAATCAAATAGACTGGGAGTAAGAGACAAAAGTTTCCCTATCTGTGATAGAAAACAAAACATGGCATGGAGAAGGTTATGGGTCATTTACGATGGAAGATTCTCAGTTGATTTGGTCATCAAAAAGATAACTACTTAAAGCATCAGTTAATAGAGAAACTCCTCTACATTTCAACTTGGAAATGATAAAGAATTCTAATCTAGAAAGAGGATAACATTCAATATTTTAGATATGGGCTAGATGTGGGAGAGTAAGAGAATAGAACTAAGACAAACAAACAAAAAAATGCCCTGATTCCCCAAAATCTTCCTCTCTCTGCAGGAATAGCTAATAAAAAGAAGCCTAAAGACAATAAAAGTTAAAATTCTATGCTTACACACATCTTATGTTATCACTTTCAACTTTGAGTAACTGTTTAATATGTGTGACTTAATCTTTCTGTTTTTACAGATAAGGATGTGTAATTTCTGAAATAGGGCAGGGACCTTGAAACTGTGAGTTGAACAAATGCATAACCTAATTAAGCTGAAATTAGTGCTGTGAGGCTCAGTCTCAAAAATTATTGTCTATGTGCTAAAGTCACCTTCTAAACATACAATTAAAAATAATTAATTCCAACATGAAACTCTCATTGATAAAAGAGTAGGAAAGATCTCTGTGAAACTTTCCTTTGAAGGTTGAATATATGATTTTCTACGAATAGTTATGTATTTGTATAAAAGTGTTTTAATATTTGTTTATTCCAAGATGAATTCCAACCTAATAAAACTAAAATGCAGTTAAACATTCAACTGGATATTAAAGCATGATTTGTTTTTCAAAAGAAACATGTATATTTTGAGCTCCCAACTGGAAATTGGTAGCATGCCAACAAATAGAAAAAAGTGTATTTTTTCTTTTTCTTTATTTCTTCTAAAAAACTAATAATAAGGATACATGTGCAGAATGTGCAGGTTTGTTACATAGGTATACGTGTGCCATGGTGGTTTGCTGCACATATTAACCCGTCCTCTAAGTTCCCTCCCCTCACCCCCCATGCCCCAACAAGCCCTGGTGTGTGTTGTTCCCCACTCTGTGTTCATGTGTTCTCAATGTTCAACAACCACTTATGAGTCAGAACATGTGGTATTTGGTTTTCTGTTCCTGTGTTAGTTTGCTGAGGATGATGGCTTCAAGCTTCATCCATGTCCTTGCAAAGGACATGATCCCATTTTTTATGGCTGCATAGTATTCCATGGTGTATACAGACAACATTTTATTTTTATTTTTATTTTACTTTAAGTTCTGGGGTACATGTGCAGGTCTTGCAGGATTGTTACACAGGTATACACATGCCATGGTGGTTTGCTGCCTCCATCCCCTCATCACCTACATTAGATATTACTTCTAATGCTATTCCTCCCCAATTTCCCCACTCCCTGCTATCCCTCCCCTACACCCCCACCCTGCAGCAGACCCCAGTGTGTGATGTTCCCCTCCCCAGACAATATTTTTTTTATCCAGTCTATCATTGATGGTTATTTGGGTTGGTTCCATGTCTTTGCTATTGTACATCATGCTGCAATAAACATACATGTACATGGGTCTTTATAGTAGAATGATTTATACTCCTTTGGGTATATACACAGTAATGAGATTGCTGGATCAAATGGTATTGCTGTTTCTAGATCCTTGAGATATCATCATACTGTCTTCCACAATGGTTGAATTAATTTACATCCCCACCAATAGTTTAAACACATTTGTATTTCTCCACAACCTTATCAACATCTATTGTTTCCTGACTTTGTTTCTTATACTTTAAGTTCTGAGGTACATGTGACAAAGTGCAGGTTTGTTACGTAGTTATACACATGTGCCATGGTGGTTTTCTGCATCCATCACCCCATCATCTACCTGTGATTGCCATTCTGCCTGGCATGAGGTGATCTCTCATTGTGGTTTTGAATTGCAGTTCACTGATGATCAGTGATGTTGAGCTTTTTTTCATGTTTGTTGGTCACATAAATGTCTTCTTTTGAGAAGTGTCTGTTCATATACTTTGCCCACTTTTTGATGGGGTTGTTTGTCTTTTTCTTACAAATATGTTTAAGTTCCTTGTAAATTCTGGATATTAGACCTTTGTCAGATGGGTAGATCACAAAATTTTTCCCAATCTGTAGGTTGTCTGTTTACTCTGATGATAGTTTCTTTTGCTGTGCAGAAGCTCTGTAGTTTAAGTAGATCCCATTTGTCAATGTTGGCTTTTACAAAAT
The DNA here is from genome assembly GCA_004027715.1 of Plecturocebus donacophilus. Lineage (NCBI taxonomy): Eukaryota > Metazoa > Chordata > Mammalia > Primates > Pitheciidae > Plecturocebus > Plecturocebus donacophilus. Next base: position 20,388 of record PVKP010025404.1, on the reverse strand, counting down.
TGCTTCTGGCATTTTTGTCATGATGTCTTTGCCCATGCCTATGTCCTGAATGGTATTGCCTAATTTTTCTTCTAGGGTTTTTATGGTTTGAGGTTTTACATTTAAATTTTTAATCCACCTTGGCTTTGTTTTGGTATAAGGTGTGAGGAAGGGGTCCAGTTTCAGGTTTCTCCATATGGCTAGCAAGTTTGTCCAGCACCATTTACCGAATAGGAGATCGTTTCCCAGTTGCCTTTTTTGTCAGGTTTTTCAAAGATTAGATGGTTGTAGATGTGCTGTGTTATTTCTGAAGTCTCTGTTCTCCGTTGGTCTACATGTCTCTTTTCATACCAGTCCATGCTGTTTTGGTTACTGTAGCCTTGTATTATACTTTGAAGTCAGGTAGCATGATGCCTCCAGTGTCATTGTTCTTTTGCTTAGGATTAGCTTGCCTATACAGGGTCTTCTTTGATTTCATACAAAATTTAAAATAGCTTTTTATAACTCTGTGAAGAATTTCAATGGTAGTTTGATGGGAATAGCATTGAATCTATAATTACTTTGGGTACTATGGCCATTTTCATGACATTGATTCTTCCTATCCATGAGCATGGAATATTTTTCCATTTGTTTGTGTCATCATTTATTTCTTTGAGCCATGGTTTTCAGTTCTCCAAAGAGATCCTACACATCCCTTGTTAGGTGTATTCCTATGTATTTTATTCTGTTTGTAGCAATTGTGATTGGGAGTTCATTTATAATTTGGCTATCTACTTGCCTATTGTTGGTGTAAAAGAATACTTGTAATTTTTGCACATTGATTTTATATCTTGAGACTTAGCTAAAGTTGCTTATCAGTTCAAGAAATTTTTGGACTGAGATGATAGGATTTTCTAAATATTAAATTATGTCATCTGCACACAGAGACAATCTGACTTCCTCTCTTCCTATTTGAATACACTTTATTACCTTCTCTTGCCTGATTGCCCTGGCCAGAAATTTCAATACTATGTTGAATAGGAGTGCTGATAGAGAGTATCCTTGTCTTATATCAGTTTTCAAAGGGAATGCTTCCAGCTTTTGTCCATTCAATATAATATTGACTGTGGGTTTGTCATAAATAGCTCTTATTATTTTGAGACATTTTCCATCAATACTTAGTTTATTGAGAGTTTTTAACATGAAGGGATGTTAAATTGTATCAAAGGCTTTTCTGAATCTATTGAGATAATCATGTGGTTTTTGTCATTGGTTATGTTTATGTGATGGATTACAATTATTGATTTGTGTATGTTGAACCAGCCTTGCATCCCAGGGATGAAGCTTGATCATGGTGGATAAGCTATTTGATGTGCTGCTGGATTCAGTTTGCCGGTATTTTATTGAAGATTTTCACGTTGATATTCATCATGGATATTGGTCTGCAGTTTTCTTTTTACATTTTGTCTCTCCCTGCTTTTGGTACCAGGATGATGCTGGCTTCATAAAATGAGTTATGGAGGACTCCCTTCTTTTCAATTGTTTGGAATAGTTTCAAAAGGAATGGTTGCAGCTCCTCTTTGTATTTCGGTAGAATTCAACTATGAATCTATCTGGTCCTGGGCTCTTTTTGGTTGGTAGGCTATTAATTACTGTCTCAATTTCAGATATTGGTCTATCAGAGATTCAAATTCTTCCCAGTTTAGTCTTGGTAGAGTGTATGCATCCAGAAATGTATTCATTTTTTCTAGGTTTTCTAGTTTATTTGCATAGAGGTGTTTTAGTTTTCTCTGACGGTAGTTTGCATTCCTGTGGGGGCATTGGTGATATCCCCTTAATCATTTTTTATTGTGTCTATATTTATTTTTCTCTCTCTTCTTATTAGTCTAGTTAACAGTCTATCAATTTTGTTAATCTTTTCAAAAACCCAGCTCCTGGATTCATTGATTTTTAGGAGGGTTTTTCATGTCTATCTCTCCTTCAGTTCTTCTCTGATTTTAGTTATTTTTGGTTTTCTGCTAGCCTTTGGATTAGTTTGCTCACGCCTCTCTACCTCTTTTACTTGTTATGTTAGTGTGTCGATTTCAGATCTTTCCAGCTTTCTGATGTGAGCATTTAGTGCTACAAATTTCCCTTTTAACACTCCTTTAGCACTGGCCACAGACTGCCACAGCTGGTGTGTTGGGCTGTGGGGACAAGTCTCCGGACCAAGCTGTCCAGTTTTCCTGGCTCCAGCAGAGGAAAAGCACAGCCGGGAGCTATAGAAATGGGTGCAGCCATTTGTGCAGGAAATGTAGCATGTGAGGCAGTTGCCAGTCCCAGTGCTGGCTGCTGCCCCTCACCCAAGAAGTTCAAATGGCTTAGACAGCAGCCAGTGGTAGTCGGTGCTGGGTGCCCTTCCCCACAGGAGTTTGGTAGGCTTAAGCAGATTCCAGCTGAGAGTATATAAGAATCTGCATGTTCTGGTTTGGGATGCTAGGCGCAGGTGGCGTGGGTTCATGAGTGGGATCTTCTGATCTGTGGGTTGCACAGTTCCATGGAAAAAGCACAGTTTCCCTGGCTGCATAGTGGCTCACTCATCACCCTCTTGGATGGGGGAAGGGGGTCCTCTTTCCCCGTGTGGCTCTCAGGTGGGCTGCACACCACACTGCTCTTCCTTCTCTCTGTGGATCACACCAATCCTCTAGTCAATTTCAATAACAGAACCTGGTTTCCTTGTTTGCTAGTGAAGGATTCATACGCTTAATATGTTTTTATTCGCTAGAAACCTCCGAAAGTAGTCAGCCATCTTGGGTCCCTCCTCCCAAAAAGTTGTAATTTTTATCCCAAGCCTTCATTCTACAAACTGAAACAATATAACCTTACCAATCAAGAATAAACTTAGTAAATTCAATTTTTTTCCTCAGGCTTTCCCGTCATTCTCCAATTCCCAGGTCCTGATTTTTAGATGTCTTAAAGTAAAATGAGGGTGGGAAACAAGATAAGATTGGATCTGGTCCTCTGTCTACACTAGTTATTTTCTCATCATGCCATATGCTGTGGAACTCTCTGTATTCCTCATCTCTAGTCATAGGTCCAAGACTCCTCATCTTATCAGCTCAGCCTCTTCAATCCCATTAGGCCCAAGCACTGTATCTGTAGCACCTCAGATTATAACAATCCTTATAGCTTCATTTACACACAAAAGATGTGCTAGCAGATTGAATTAACAGAAATTCAAAGGTTATGTATTTGAACCAAGGAAAGACTAAGATAAAATAACTTATAAATTCTCAGTAAAATAATTTCTCAACTTAAACTAATTGCAATAGTTTCTCCAGATAATTGTTTGCATTTTGTAAAAATTATTCTGAAATGTATTTGGATAACTAACAGGCTGCAACAAATATTTGAACTGTAAATTTGGAGCCATGAGGGGCTTAATGACTCCTTCAGATAATGATACTAATAAATTAGCCATGGCATAATCACCAGAGTTATTGATGAAAAAAACCTGAGGTCAATGAGGAAACTGACAATCAAGAATAAAAACATGGGTATATTTAATAATCTAAACTGTGATAAAGTATCAAAGTTAGTGAGGAAAGATGAAATGGTTTAATAATATGTTAGGATAGTTGATTATTTGGAAAAAAATCTCAAACCACATATCAGGCATCAGATGAATTAATTATTCAAACATAAAATGTCAAATAAAATATGAATTTAGAATTAAATGAGGATATTCCAATCCTAAAATACAACAAAATTTCCCAAAAAACACTAATGGACTTAATACATATGAGGTTAAGGAGATTACTAAATATTTTGGGGAGAGTGGAATGTGAGGATGAGACTGCTGATGTGGGAGTGCAATGCCTTCCAAGTTAGTAGCAGATATTAATGCAAGATATGCACCAATTTGGCTTAAAAAGACAGATATTACAAAAGAGTGGCAATTTAGTGAGCTAACTTGTTTCCCTAAAGAGCTTCCAAAAAGTCTGTTAGTTGGTACTTAATAAGGCCTAAGTCATATTAGTCAGGGATCTATAGGCTTAACATGTATACAATTGCATGCCTCTTTCAAGGATAGGCAGGTTAAGGGTTAGATAGCTTAAACCACTAGCTATTCATAGAACTAGTAGAGCAGAACTATTACAGTTTTGAAATTAGGTGGCTTTTAATTGACAGCATATTTTTTTCTTCTAAGAGATGCCAAAAATTGTAAAACAATGATGAAGACCTTTTAGTACACCTAAAGATCTGGGAACAAATTAAAACATTTTTCTCTAAGCAACTTCACACCACATTTATGTATTACCACTATTTTTTTCGCTTTTGTTTTTTAAACAACATCGCTTTTAGTTTTTTCTTGTGTGAGTTATCTCTCTGATTTTGGGGAGAATCTTATGAAAAGCTTGATCTGCTAAATACCACTATAGTTTTGTAAATAAATACAAATAAAACATTTTGTCACATTTAGCCAGTGTTCTTGATGTTATGCTAACATCTTCAAAGCTTTAAAGGGTGTGTTTGGTAAATATGTTCCGACATGACTTCAGATGTAGATTTTTAGGTCCATGGCATATTTAAGCTAGAGAAGATAACATCACTAAAGGAAAGGGCAATAGATGAGCCTTAAAGAAAAGGATTTATCAACTGTTTATCAAAATCTGGTCCATGAATCATCCATCCACATGAAAATCACCTTGGTGCTTACAAAAATGCTACACCTAAAGTGGGAGGCAAACCTACTAAATCAGAATTTGTTAGTCAAGGCCAGGAGATTATATGTATAAAAAATACTCTCTTATTATTTTATATATTGAAATGTAGGAAACACTCAGTTATAGAATTGTTACAGGAAGAGGAGCTTGTGATGAGGAACTTAAAAGAAGTGGTCAGAGGATTGGAAGAAGTAATTCAGAAGAGAATTTATTTCATTTGTTGAATCAAGAAATGTATGTTTATTTCAGCACTGTGCACAGTAGCAAAGACTTGGAACCAACCCAAATGCACATCAATGACAGACTGGATAATGAAAATGTGGCACATACACACCATGGAATACTATGCAGCCATAAAAAAGGATGAGTTCATGTCCTTTGCAGGGACATGGATGAAGCTGGAAACCATCATTCTCAGCAAACTAATACAAGAACAGAAAACCAAACACCACATGTTCTCACTTATAAGTGGGAGTTGAACTATGAGAACACATGGACACAGGGAGGGGAATATCACACATAGGGGCCTATTGAGCTAGGGGAGGGATAGCATTAGGAGAAATATATAATGTAGATGATGGGTTGACAGGTACAGCAAACTACCACAGCATGTGTATACCTATGTAACTAATCTGCACACTTTGCACATGTACCCCAGAACTTAAGTATAATGAAAAAAAAAGAAGTGAAAGAGGAAATGGAATAATTAAATCATGCTGATGTATGAACATTTATAAAAAAGTCAAGGACTGTTGGAATAGGAAATCGTGTTGAGAAAGTCAATATCAATTCAAAGATAGAACAGTTGCTAACTTTCACTGAAATCATGCTCTAATGTAGAAAATCATACATACATATAGTGATAATGAAAGGAAATAACAAGAGCAATTCAGGGGTTACTTAATAACATGGAAATAATTTATTAAATAATCATAGCATAATCTAATAGGTTATAAAGCAATTGATCAGAGACAAAAGGAATAAATAGATTCAATGATGAATTGAACCCTTCTATAAGCTCTCAAAAGCCAAATGTATATCTCTTAGAATGAAATAATGCTGGGAAATATATATACACCACAGAATCATAAAATGCTATGAATCAAGCTCTAACACCACTATCCCTGAAATGGCAAAAATCGCTCCTAAAAGATGAACTCTTAAGATGTCTGGACAACCCAGAGTAGTATTCCTAGGAAAGAAAATAAAGTTTAAGGGATTGAGTGTGTAAAGTTTAACCAAGAAAAATTTAAGGGGGAAAATAATAATTATCTGGAATGTAATAATTATGCAGATAGGTTAAACATCATTGAGAGAAAGAATTATAGCATACTTTCATGAATACAACAATGACCAAAGTAATTAGTTGTATTATAATTCAGCAAAATGTACTGTGAAATATTTTAAAATGTAAATATATTATTAAAAGCTTATTGTAATAATATCTGAATGTTATTAAAATACTTTTTCTTCACCACAGAAATTAGAAAAACTAACAAAATGCATAGGAAAACTTTATTCTATTAGTATTCTGATTATCATTATTGTTACTAATTGACAAACTAGGTATTTTTCTATAAGGAGAAAGATTTTGTTATGAGTACACATTTGATATAATAAATATAAATCTGAAGGATGCAGACATTCTGTATTCTGCTTAAGTGAAAAATTTTCAATTATTTCTAATTTATAAGACTTTTCTTTTGAATAGTAAAATATTCAGAAATTACCAAGAAAAAAAAGAAAGCACATATCCACAACTATAATTAAGAAAGAAAGACTAATTACTGTAATGCCTTCACCCTTAAGGTTCATGTTTCTAGTAAGCTTAAATTGAATTATCTCCAAATCTTCTCGCTTCTTAAAGGGACACATAATTTTAAAACACAGTAAAATCCCATTTCAGGTTTCATAAGGCCTATTTTGTATTCCTTCTCATGCTTGAATTGCTATGACTATGTCAAAGGAATAGATATATTTAGGACTGAATGAGATTTCTTTATAATGTTTTCCATGGACTGAGCTATTTTCAGAACAATTGGGAACCATTATGCAGCTATATACAGAGGTTTTATAGGCCTTTTGTTGAAACTTTAAAAATGTAATGTTACATAGGGGAGTATAATATGCCATTTTTTGATATAAATTCTTTGCATTTTAATATTGAGTAAGTATGATGCATAACTTGGCTAGTTCATGTTCAAGGCCATCATCTCTAAAAAAAACTCAGATTTTTTTTTAAACCATAGTACCATGTATTTAGGAAATTATAATTGGTTCAGTCTGAGGAGTATAGCTATTTAGCACAAGTTCCAGTGTTATTTCATTTCATAAGATAGCCTTTATTTAAGAATTTGTTGTTCCTCCATTCTTTTCAGTAATAACTGGTTTCAATGAAGAGTGTATTATAGTATATTATTAACTCATTTACTCTTGGACTTTCCTCCCACCTATCTTTCTTTCTGCCTCTTTAAACTGTCAGTCCATTGTATTCAATGGAGCATCAGAAAATACCAGGTTCTTTCAGCAGCACAGCAGGTGCACATTTATGAAGCATATCTGATATATTCAGTAACAGTCAACAGATTAATGTCACTGCTCACAATCCTTGTTAAGAGAAAAAGGGGAAACAGTGATATAAAAATAAAAGTGCTATTTCTTTTATACATTTGAAGACAATTTTAGAAAATGTGGTGAAATAGTATCTCCAGATTCCTGAATGACTGCATGCATCACTTTTTTCCAACCTAATTCCTAGATCCATTTTGACTTTAAATATATTAATCACTTGTTCATTTTTTTAAAAGTAACCTGGACTATCTTTAAGGCTAATGATGAAGAGATATAAAATATGAATTTAAAAGATAACAATCATTGTCTCAGTCTATCTAAATGGGCTTCTATAATCCCCAAATTAATTATAAAATTGAGTACTTCTTTCCTTATTTCTCTCAGAGCAGTGTCTAGGTCAAAAGATCATACATAAAAATTTTTAAAAAATGACAAAATAGCTATACTATGTGAATGTATCTATAAAGCAGTATGTTTTTAATCTACATTTTTCACATGGTCATCAAACTTAAATACCATGAGGCACCACTCACTCCAAACTCCAACCCAATTCCAATCTACATACTTTCCTCAACTTTTACTCCTATTAATTCTGCATTATACATTCTAAAACAAGTCTACGAAAAATACAAAAATTAACAGGATATGGTGGCACACGCCTGTAGTCCCTGCTACTGGGGAGAGTAAGGTTGAAAAATCACTCGAGTCCAGGAGGTTGAGGCTGTGGTGAACCAAGATCACACCACTGCACTCCTGCCTTGCACCCTAGCCTGGGTGACAGGGAAAGACCCTGTCTCAAAAAAATAAATAACATAAAATAAACTTATGATAACTAATAAATTCAGCAGAGTTGACAGATACAAAATCAATATACAAATATCAATTTTATTTCTATACACACACTGAACAATCTGAAAATGAAATTTAAAAAGTAATTCAATTTACAATAGTATCCAAAAATAAAATAGGAATAAATATGAAAAAGAAGTGCAAAACTTACACTACAAAATCTACAAAACATTCTTAAATTAAACATCTAAATAAGTGAAGAAACATTCTGTATTTATGGAATCAGAACACTTAACATTGTTAAGATAGCAACACTCCCAAACTGTTTACATCTCTACAGTTTCAATGCAATCCCTATCAGTACCCTAAAAAAACTTCTTTGTAGAAATGGACATGCCACTTTTAAAATTCTTATAAAATTGCAAGGGACTCAAAATAATTTTGAAAATAAAAAACACAGTAGTAAGCCTCACACTTTCTAATTTCAAAATCTAAGACAAAGCAAAAATAATTACCACAGTGTGGAACTGGCAGAAGGATGTAAGTCAATGGAATACAATTGAGAGCCCATAAGTAAAACCACACATCTATGGTCAACTGATTTTTAACAAGGGTGTCAAGATCATGCCATGAGAAAAAGAATGGTATTTTCAACAAATGATATTGTGTCAACTGTGAAGCTACATACAAAGGAATGAAGTCAGACCCTTAATTCAAACATACACAAAAATTTTCTTAAAATAGTCAAAGACCGAAATATAAGAGCTAAAGCTATAAAACTATTACAAGAAGTCATAGGGGTAAACTATATGATGTTGGGTTCAGCAATGAATTACTAGATATGACACCAAAGGTAGAATAAAAGAGATAAATTGGACTTAATCGAAGTGAAAAAAACTTTTTTGCTTCACAGGACACCATTAAGACAGTAAAAAAAAAAACCCATAGGCTAGCAGAAATATTGTAATTCATACATCTGATAAGGGATTTGTATCTGGAATATATAAAGAATTCTGATAACTCAATAACAAAAAGACAATCCAAATAAGAATGAAAAAAATATTCAAACAGACATTTTTCCAAGTAAGGTATACAAATAACCAGTAAGCATGTGAAAAATAAAAGTGCTCAACATGGCTAGACATCAGGGAAATGCAAATCAAAAGCACAATGGCATACCACTTCCAATCCATTATAATGGCTAGTAAAAAAGCCATATAATAACAAGCATCCGAAGTGGGAATGTAAAAAATGTTGCAGTCACCTTGGAAAACAGCCTGTACTTACTCAAATTATTAAACAGAGAGTTACTATATGATCTATCTATTCTAAGTTATATAATACTTAAAAATCATATAACTAGTTATATACCTCTATAACTTATGGAACTAAGAGTTATATAGCACTATAACTCTTATGGAACTAAGAGTTATATAGCACTATAACTCTTATGGAACTAAGAGTTATATACCTAAAAGTAATGAAAACATATACCCACCTATAAATATGAACACAAATATATACGGCAGTATTATTTATAACAGTCAAATTGTGGAAACAGCCCAAATGTCTATCAGTTGATGAATGAATAAACAAAAAGTGGTATATTCATACAATGAAGTGTAATTTGGACATCAAACAGGAATAAAGTAATCTTGAGTGTCAGAGCAGAATGCTATGGTCTGAATGTTTGGAATCAAAATTCATGTGTTAAAACCTAATTCCTAAGTTGATGGTATTAGAAGGTAGGGCCTTTCAGAAGTGATTAAATCATGTGGCCTCAATCCTCATGAATGGAGTCAGTGCCCTTATAAAAGAGACCTCAGAGAGCTAGCTAAACCTCTCTATTATGTTAAAACACAGCGAGGAGGCACCCTCTATAAGCCAGAAACAAAACCATCACCAGACACCAAATCTGTTGCTGCCTTGATCTTGAACTTCCTAACTTTCAGAACTGTGAGAAATAAATGTTTGTTGTTTAGATACCACCTAATTTACAGTAGTTTGTTGTGAAAGCCTGTATTGACCAAGAATATTGCCTGTTACACAATTTTATTCAGATGAAATGCCCAGAATAGGTAAATCTATAGAAACAAAAGCAGATTATAGTTTTCCTGAGACTGGGTAGAGGTTGACAGCTAAAGGGTACAGGCTTTCTTTTCAAAGTGACAAAAATGTTACACTGTTGACAATGGTGATGGTTCCACACATCTGTGATTATGCTAAAATTCACTGTGCAACTTCAATGGTCAAATAGTATAGCATGTAAACTACATTTCAAAAAAATTGTCAAAAAAATAAATGATGAGTTTGGGTTTTTTTAAATCACACAATTTATTCTTGTGTGATTTTTTTTTTAACTGCTAAGAGCAGAGTTTGAGAGTTTCTATTAATTCTACTTGGTATTTTGTGCTTTTCTTTTTAAATATGCCTAATGACTGTGCAGTATTATTATGCTGTGATTTTAATTTCCATTTATCTGATGGCAAATAAACATTTCTTACACGTTTATTTTGTAATTTGATACTCTCCTTTTGTGAAGTGTCTGTTTAAAGACTTAATCCATTTTTCTGTTGTGATTTTGTCTTTCTCTTAAAGATTCATAGAAGTTTTTTATATATTCTGGAGGCAAGACCTTTGTTTGCAAAAGATACTGCAAATAACTGCTTCCATTTTTTTTTTTGCTTGCTTTTATACCCTTTAATAATGTCTTTTACTAAACAGAAATGATTATTTTAATATAGTCCACATCACAACATTTTTTTATGGTTAACACTGTTGATAGCCTAAGAAAACTTTGCCTATGCCAAGGTCATGAAGATATTCTCCTGTATTTTCTCTTTGAAATACTAATCATGTTTCACATATTCATGCAAGTAAATATGTAGCTTGAAATAGATGTCAATATTTAGTTTCCTTTTTCCATATGGATATCCAATTAGTCCAGAATTAATTATGGAAAAAGTATGTCTTTTCCTTATTACATTGCTGTGATACTTTAATCATAAATTAAATAACACTGTATCTTTAGGTCTATGCCCTTGCTTCTGTTATTTTTCACTTGTAAGAATTATATATTTAGCAGTTGTTAGAAGCAGTAATATCCTACAAATATTGTTTTGGGCAAAGGTTGACAGTATTGATCAGGTTATCTATGTCTTTACAGTGTTTTAAAAATATGCGTTTTATTAATTGCTGAGAAAACAATGTTAAATTATCTGTGATTAGAATTATTCTATTTTTTTCCATTTAATTTTGGAAATTTTTCCTTTGTGTATTTTGATGTTATTTATTTTTCAAGTTTAAAAAATAATAAGTAAATTATCTGGGATTTTATCCACAAGCAAGTATTTAATTTTAGAATTTATTTTTAAAAACAAATTCGACACTATTATTTTTTTTAATTTATTCTTGTGTGATTTTTTAATAACTTGCATACGTTCAAATGACTGTCCATTTTATCCAAGTTGTCAAATTAATTGAAATTAGTTCTTTTTAATATTATATTATGATTTTATCATCTTTAAGATGATAATTAAGTTGTTTCTAAATACATTGCATAATTTCACAAACAGGGATTTTGTAGGTTATTTCAATGTGGTCAGAGACTATAATTTAAATTCTCTCAATTCATTGCAATTGTTGTCTTATTTTATAAACCAGCATATTGTCAGTCTTGATGACTTTCTTATGTGTATTTGAATAAACTATTTTCTTTCATTGTTGGATGCAATGTCTCATACATTCCAATTAGAACATGTTCATTGAAGTCAGTGCCCTCTTTTTACTTTCCTAATCGGACAGATGTTTGTTTCTGTGGTTCACTTTCATCTACCAGCTACTGAAGAAGATATCTTAAAGTGTCAAACTATGAATGTGGCTATCTACTCCATTTGCTTTTACAAAATTTTGCTTTATATATTTTGAAGCTCTTTTATGGGGTACAGAGGGTTTTGAATCAAAACATGTTTCTCATGGATTGATATCTTTACCTTACTGAAATGTCCCTTTTTAGGACTAGTGATGCTTTTTGCACAAAAGTTTGAGGTAATCAATAGCACTAATAAGTATATCCAGTCATTGAGAGAATTAATGTATTGGAAATTAATATTGAGATATCACAAAGAGATATCACACAGAGATATATACAGAAGCACCAAAACTAAATATAAAAGCCAATTAAGGAATGCGGAGATTGAGAGACTATTTTCTAACATAATTACCTTTTATATGTCTTCCCCAACTCTCTACTTTTTTTTTTTTTTTTTTGAGACAGAGTTTCGCTCTTGTTGCCCAGGCTGCAGTGCAATGGCACCATTTTGGCTCACCGCAACCTCCAACTCCAGGGTTCAAGGGCTTTTCCTGCCTCAGCCTCCCAAGTAGCTGGGATTACAGGCATGCACCACCACATCCAGCTAATTTTGTATTTTTAGTACAGATGGTTTCTCCATGTTGGTCATGCTGGTCTTGAATTCCTGACCTCAAGTGATCCACCCACCTTGTCCTCCCAAAGTGCTGGGATTATAGGTGTGAGCCACCATGCCCAGCCTCTCTACTTTTTTTTTTTGTATATTTCTTTTTACTCATGGATTTACCAGCTATTATATTTTCTAGGAATGTAATACCAATGCAGTAAAAGTCATGTTTTTGTTTTTCTGTAAGAGTCATATGTCACCCAAATTTACATTATTTATACAACACAAACATCTTTGAAATAACTAAGAATGTGACCCAAATTGTTAAAACCTGGGTAAGACCTACCTCATGCCTTTGATCTCATCATTTCAGACTTCCTCTTTTTACACTGCCCACCTCTCTTGATTCTTATGGGTTTTAGTATGCTTTCTGAGTTCCTAGATTCCATCAACATGAAACCACCACAAAACCATTATTTTCTTGGCAAAACTGTGGACACTTCCAAGTATATATCCTGCTCCCCCAGACAATCTACTCTATAACCTTAGAAGTCTGACTTGTGTTAGATGATTGTCAGGTTGGACCTGCAGACCCTGACCCAGCCATGGATGAACAAATGCACTCAGACACAGATATATGGTGAAAGAGCAGGCTAGGGGTTCGGGCCTCTCACAGATATTAAGGAGGGTTCTGTAAAGTGTTAGCAGTGGCAGCCTTCAGAAGCTGGCACTTTGGGCATTTATTCAGTATAGATTTAATGACAAAAGTTTTTGCATTAACACATTTGTGGATAATTAACATGGTTGCCCTCCCCATAGACAGCAGTCTTACAGATGATTAAAAGCCAAGTTTTGAGGCCTAAGTAAACTAACTTATTTAGATTAGCTTCTTTATAACCCCTAGTTATCTAACTTAAGCTTTTAGGCACCCAATAAGAGAATTTGCCTGCCTTCAGCCAAATCCTATTCCAAGGCTTTTGCAAGACCCTCTGGCTTTCCAAAAAGGTTTACAGTCACTTTACAATTTTTCCCACCGCCCTGACTGAACTCCTACAGATGATGACTAGTTTGGCAGCAAAAGCTATTTTAAGGAGTTAGTGAAGAACAGTTGGTTGAAGTTTTACCTTCACCAGATTATTAGAAATCATCGTTTGATTAGCTCATATGTAGTTATCTTTTTACATGCAAGATGTAAAACCCTTGTATATACGTCATATAAACAATGGGGTTTTTTCCTTATCTGTCATACTTTTTGAAACTATTTTTTCTTATCTATTATACTGCTTTCTTTTAGCTTCACCTTCTACCCACACACACAAATAAAATCTAGTACAATAGTTGCCCTTTATCTGCAGTTTTACTTTCCACAGTTTCAGTTACCCAGAGTTAAGTCTCATTCAAAAATACCAAATGGAAAATTCCAGAAATAAGCAATGTATAAATTTTAATGGAAAGCCTTTCTGAGAAGCATAAGGAAATCCCACATCAGGCCACCCCACGTTGCCCTGCCTGGAATGTAAGTCATCCTTTTGTTCAGCATATCCAGTTGTCACTTAGTAGACTCAGTTATCAGATCAATTGTAATGGTGTCACAGTCCTTGTCTTCAAGTAACCCTTATTTTGCTTAATAATGATCTCAAAGCACAAAATACGGGATGTTGGCATAATGTTATAATTTTCCTATTTTATTACCATTGTTCCTAGTTTGGTACTATGCCTAATTTATTAATTAAACTTTAACAAAGGTATGTAAGCTTAAGAAAAAATATAGTATATGTAAGATTCAGTACTTTCCACAGTTTTAAGCCTCTGAGGGGTTCTTGGAATGTATCCTACCGTGGATAAAGGGAGACTACTGTGTTTATCTAGCTCTGCTTATTCCAAGGTTTTAACAAGTACAGAATCATGTTATACATTTCAAACTTAGTTTTCAAATCACCTAGTAGCATTAAGGGTTTCAGTTTAAAGGAATATCATCAAGATAAGAGACTTAGTGAAATTTTACTACTTATTGAAAGAGTGAAGAAGGCAATTCAGGCAAAGCCGGATATCTGATAATAAATCTCATTAGTCCTGTATCAGCTCTTCTTTGAAAAATCCAAGCACCATGCTGTTAGTAATATACTGAGATTCTAATGCCTTTCCAGAACTCCCAATTACAAAGTTAAATCCAAGTGTACATAATTAAGTGTACATATATTTAACCTGAATTCCCCTGTGGACATACTATTATCACTTTCTGTCTCCCACCAAAGTTGGTCAGTTGTTGGTAAAATACTAACATGGTAATAAAGAAAAAGGAGAAACAAAGGTAGTTAGAATATGATAGCCCCCACAGTGCTTAATCCATAAAGCAGGAAACACAAATTGGTAAATTGGAGTGATGACATGGTTACACTGAACTACAGAAAAAGGCCCCTTAGGGGACTAGCAGGAAGTAAATTGGGTTCTATTTTGAGATGATGGTTCATTTACATTGTTGTAATTATTTAAATAATTAATTTCATAATGAGAGAAGCTTATAAAAGCCAAAGCCCTGCTGAGCTGCAAATCTAAAATTCTCCAATGCCAAATCAGAGGCATTTGTCTTCCATAATACATACTTTATTATTTTTAAAATGGCAGTCTTTTAATATTGCAGAGACTGCCTTTGTAGGGATTTCTTCTAAGCCAGAGCAAGCAGAAAGAAGTCTTTTTTTTTTCCTTGCCAAGAAAACATGAAATGTTCATTCACATCCAGCTTAGGCAGCCAAGAGCCCTATATAAAAAATAAGGAGGATATGCAAGGTCAGGACCAAGGAGTCTGAAGGAGCAGAAAGTTACCAAATGCAGTGAATCTGGTGTGTAGGGCAACTGTCAGTATATAATAAACAGGTCAAGACTAGGTGTGAGTCAGAGCATATTAAATAAAGGCAGTGGGTTAAATACCACAAGGTCAGGTTAGATGGATAACTCTAGAGACTCAGGAGGTTTTGAAAAACAGAAGGTCAGCAAAGACTGAAAATGTGGGAAAGGAAGATTATGAAATCAAACTCAAAGAAGGAAAATCAACTTGACTTCCTGGCAGATTTATTTTTTTCTTGCCCTGTCAGAAGAAAAAGAAAATGAGTGTAATTCTAGGCATGAGCACTTAAGGGAGGCATATAAGGGGAAAGTTTGAAAATTCAATAAATAAATAATTATTTTTCTAACTTCTTTTATAATCTCTCCACATAGGGATATCCTTCCCTCCAGTTCTTCAGTGATGTTAACACTGATATTATGCTCTCTCTCCAAGAAACTCAACATTTGCCCTGCTTTCAATTCTGTGCATGTAAAATTTGGCAACATAGCTTCATTGTTCTAGTTTTATCTCTATGCTATTGACCTTCACTTTTATTCCACTTAAGCCATTCGCTTCCAATACTGCACCCTCAATTTTCTCATTTCCTGAACTGCTCTATCCCTGAAGTCTTAATACATGCTATTCCACTTTCAAGCTACAATTGCCTATCCTTCACCTGATTTCAAACCTCACCACTGTTCTTCAACCTCACCAAGATTTACAGATACTTTATTCCTGCTTTCTCTAAATCTTGGCAGTTTCTGTTCTTCCTTGCTTCCTTCTTTGGTTATTTTTGAGAAGCAGAATAACATAGTGGTTAACAGGATAACACAGTGGTAAAGAATGACTAAGTTTGAACTCCAGCTTCTTCCCTCTTTACAGTCAATCTAAGTAACAGACAGAAGTTTTCTAAAATAAAAAAAAATCTTTTTGAAAATAAGACATTGCAATGAAAACATGCATGCCATAGTAAGTGATGTGCATATTCATGGAAGTAAAGAAGAGCAAATGTTTTTAAAAGAAAAACATGAGAATTATATAACTATTTTGAGATTATTATCCTTGGCTATAAGGATCAATAACAAAGGTGGCACCATTCTGGGGCTGAACAGGCAGTTGCTGGGAAAATGTTTTCCCAGAAGTGTGTTTTTGTGTGAATTTGTAATTATCTTTGTGAGAAGTTGTGGTTTTTGCAAAGTATTTTCTGGTAGTTTTTGTTATCAAGCATTCATGCTTGAGAATCCTTTCTTCGTGGCCTTTCCTGGCTCTATTTGTCAGGATTTGTTTTTTGTTTTTGTTTAATGTAAATAACTCCATTTTTATTCTCACAGCATTCATATTTCTCCCTTTTGATGAAGTTATTTCTCTAAAAACCTCAATGATTAAGCATCCTGTAGGTAGGTTTTGATTGTTCACGAGCATCAGGATGGACCTGTCCCAGGTTTCTGGTCTGGTCCCACACTGGAAGAAGTAATTGGTAACTAAGGGTCAATGTCAAAACCCTTTTAGCAACTAGGGAGGTTTGAAGGGAATGACTTTCAGGTTAAGTCCACTTAGAGTTCATTATGAAGTTCAATTTCATCTATTTCATAGTCTTTTGCTAACATCTCCAAGGGCAGGGTTAGCACTATTGTGTTAGAAGTGGCACTTCTGCAAAAATTTAATAAGTAACAGATATAAAGCTTTAAAAAGAAAAATACAAAGTAAAACTAATAGTTATATGACAATCCCAGTTTGCATCATGATTCTGAGCTGTGAACTTAGGCTTAAAGGCTAACAATTGAATAAATCAAATGACCATTATCTTGTCAAATGAAAAGATAGGCATTAAGACAGTTGAATCTCATGACATAGAGACTTATGATGTTTTGGTGAATGCTGTCTACAGTGTGGAAACATCAGCTTCTCATTCTGTTTTGCAGTTTGAATGTTTGTGGTTAGGACACACGACAACTTGATGAACTTTTGTGTGGCCCATATATTAATCATAAGACTTGTGTTTTAAAATTATAAAATGATTCTCATCTACAAAATACTGATATATGACAGTTTAAAATTCCTTGCTTCCTAGGTTTTCACGAGAAAATGTTACTAAAAGTTAAAATTCTAATTAAAATATATGTAATTCTGTACATAAATTGTACCTGAAAAATTAGATGTGCTTTAATGAGAAAAATCTTATGAAAGGCATAAATATGTGTTCTTTATCGAGGAAAAAAATCATAATTTTGTCTAATTTAGATATTCTTTAAAGGCTATTACAAAAAATAAATTTAGGAAGGAAATAGAAACAAGATAGAAAGGACCCAGTAAGTAGGAAAGAGTGATGAGAAGAAAGTTGTAAATATAAAAAAGCATTTTTGGTAAGAAAAGTCAAAAATAAATAAGAATAATTTGTATAAGAAATAAAATTGTGTGGCAAATTTTTGTCCTAAATTAAAATAACTATTTATTTAAGAAAGAATAATTGTAGGACAAAGCAAAAGTCCACGTATGTACAAGTTTCACATAGGTTGCCAAAGGTTTGTGAAGGATGAATTTATAAAAGAAATTTTGTGTGTGACCAAGTTGGCTATAATTTAAAGGAACTTATTTATAAGTCTTTGTAAACATTTATCATTGATATTTTAAAAACTGATATAAAACTAAATATGTAGTGTTTGTTTAGCTTTTAAGTTCAGGGGTACATGTACAGTATATACAGGTGTGTTATATAGGTAAACATGTGTTATGAGGGTTTATTGTAAGATTATTTCATCTACCATAGTTATTTATTTACAAACAACTAGACTTTCCTAAAATATTGATCTGCTCTCAGAAAATCTGCAAAAGGTTTCAATCTTGAATTTCTGCAGTCTTTTTCTGTTTATGGACTTCATTTAATTTCCCTAGTTTCAGGTTTGAAATGCTTCTTTTTTTATGTAGAATCATAATTTTACATCTCAAGATAGAATTCTCCTCTTGAAGCTTCTCAGATTCATATCTCAGAAGTTCATGTGATTTGCAGTTCATGCATCATTGCCTTCTGCTTTTCCTCTTTCTCCCCTTGAGAGGTCTGAGATAGTAACTTTCTCCTTCAACTTTTTTATTAGTTCTTGTAATATTTTCCCCCAGTTGTAACACTGTTCTTATGGCCTGATGCTAAATATTAATCTTAATATCTAAAAACACAGTCTTTTCCTCTAGTAAAATTTGATTCTGTACTCTTAGCTCTTTTTGACATGTCTAGATTGTTTCATCTAACGAGAAAATTTTACACGTTTTTACTTTTTCTAAGATCTATGTATTCCCCTGCTCAAGGTACTAATCTTGTGATTTACATTCCTCAATAATGTGGTATACAATCATAACATTGAACATATATTTTCCTTTGTCTTGTTAAATTCAAGTATCTTTTCATCAGGTTCAACTTCCGGGAGTCACATATGGAAGAAAAAAATGTACACAAACAACAAAAAGCAAATATAACAACAAAAATCTTGACAAATAGAGCTAGGAAAGGTAATAAAGAGAAAATTCTCATGTATAAATGCCTGATAAATAAAAAAGTATCATAAAAGACTACAATCTTGCACAAACGCCATCGCAACCTAACACAAAATAAATACTTCTGCATTGACATCTGCCTAGCAACTGCCTGTTCAACCCCAGAATAGAACCACCCTCGTGATTGGTTATTGTATCCAAGGTAATAATTATCTCAAGATAATTATGTAATCATCCTCATTTTTTTCTTAAATCTTTGTTTTCCTTTACCTCTCTGAATAGGTACACATTTACTATGGTGTGCATATTCCCATTTCCAGATAAATATCATTTTATTTTAGGGAGCAACTCTCCCTTTGTTATTTAAGCTGACATAAATACTGTCCAGAAGCAGGACTTCAAGATCACTTCTGCTGAAAATCAGCCATTTCTAAAATTAGTGTGTGGTACTCATTTGATCCCTTAGAGCTCTCTGCTTCCACAGCTCACCATTTCTTTCCTGGTAAGTCTTCTTTCAGGCTAAGCCTTCTTTTTGCTTGAAGATACTGACTTTATTCAGGATCTGATTTGGATAAGGGAGTCTTATTACATGACTTTACATCCTGCCTAGGATGGTGAAAGACTGCCTTTTCTGGAAAGTTTGTATCTGTTATAAAGACAAATGTCTTTCTGGTCTGAGTGCTCTTATTTTTCCAGAATTTCTGTGTGTAAAGCGTGTATTCTCTGATATATTTACTTTGGGATTTTTTCTGAGACCAAAAATAAACATTTTAAATAGTCAGTATAGAATGGCTAGTTAAAAGCCACCAGGGCAGCAGCTGTCACTATCTAAAACACTGGTCCAAACTCCTAACATTCCCTGACAGAACTTACGGAATTTCCTTTGCTCTCAAGTGATTAATATAAAGTGGAATGGGATTCATTAACATTAACACATGCCAGGTTTTCTGGGGCTCCAGCTGGCTACATATTATGAGTCATTCTCGTGTACATTTTTATATTGATGGGCAAATTAAATAAAATTCACAGCTCAAATGATCATCATGAAAACTCTCTACAAAAACCTCCAACTACAGAATTAATATGTAGAGCCTTTTAAGTTCTCTTTCTACATTTTTTTTTTTTTTTGCCTACTTTGAATCTGCTGACTCTTCTGCAGGTGTTGTGAGAAAACTCATTTTTATGGCATGTTAGCCAAGACAAAAAAGATTTTTTGAAGTCTTATAAGGCATTCAAGTTAACAGTTTTAAAAATTACAACAGTTCAATGGTAATCAACAACCTAGACACGTTTTAGAAATGTAAATTTAAGTTGCCTAACAATTGCTTAGAGTGATAGAACAGTTAATTGACGAACTGATGGTCTAAAAGAAAAGAAGTAGATAAATGTTTATAAAAGGATCTCAGATCATACAGGTTAAAATCTTGAGCTCAGAGCAATAATATAAAGTATCCCTTTTGAGTATAAAAATTGCTTTGTATACCAACTTTTGGCTAATAAATTTGACAATCTAATTGTCATTTGGATGAAACCAGAAATAGTTCTAGAAAAATAAGACTTATCAATACTGAACAGAAATAAAATAAATTTTGTTTGCCATATTTCTGAGGAAAGTATTGCTTTTTCTGCCACTCAGGGA
>PVKP010025403.1:0-33712 GCA_004027715.1 Plecturocebus donacophilus | reverse complement strand
GCAGAAGGGAGAGAGGGTTCAGGAGCTGGGTGTATGCAATAGATTGGTTACAGTGACAGGCCACAGAATCTGACCTGGATAAGGAAAAAGAGGGACAGAGAAAAGATGATAGGATGAAAAGATAGTATGATCACTGGATTATAGATCCCTTTGGAAGCCACAGTGCTGTGTGGAGTGAGCCAAAACAGAAGTAGTGGTAGGTAGATGGCAGAATGCTTCAAACTAGAGCCATGGAAGGGGTGCAGTTATTGGTAATGCAAAGTCTAAAGTATGACTATAGAAGAAAGGGAAGTTAAGGACACAAGGTTTTTGGCCTAACAACTACCTAAAGGATGCAGCTGCCATTTACTAAGGTGGGGAAGACCGTGGGTGGAGCTAGTCTACAGCAAATTTTAAAACTCAAGACTTCAGTTGTGGACATACAGGTCTAAGATGCTATACATCCAAGTGGAAATGTTGAGTAGGAAGTTCAACTTTATATTACCAATGTGACCTTGTGTATTGGTCATGCAAAGGAACAGGTAACAAAGGTCAAGTGGACAAGATCCCTAGAAGACAGGAGTTGCAGATAATTAGAGCTGTGAATAGAAATTAAAATCACTAAGAATTATGTGAAGAGTAGTTCTGGGGACAGGGATGGGTAGCCAGGGCTACACTCTCAAAGGATTGTAAGGGTTCACCTGGGAGTCTGTAGGTGACTGCAAGACAGTGGGCACGATGAACCTGATGGGGAAGAAGGCTCCTATGGTGAGGAGGGAGAGTAAGGACCACTCAGTATCGGGGAAGTTGGTAGGAGCCAGACTCACAGCTTTTAGTTTTTATGTTTATTTATTGAAATAAACACAATAGAATAATGGTTAATGACTGTGAAGTCCCAGATCAGATACCCTCATATTCAAATATAAGTACAGAAGCAAATTCCAAAACCAGATCTGCACTATCCTCTATCACATGAGAGATTGATACTGAGTTCTCATTATGGCTTCTCCCAGATCAACATTTTAAAATTCCACAATTATTTGCTCTGTCCAGATTGCCCTATTTCATTTTATTCAATGGGTTGATAATGTTTTAAGTCATAAGTCAAATAGATTGAAGAACATTTAGTCTAATCTTTTCTTTTCTATTTAATCGGGCAGTAATCAGGGGCCAACCGAAGGTGAATTTTTAGAACTTCGCCAATACTACTGTTATTTTATGTATGTTAAGAAACCATATCAGAAACTGTCATATTTGTGTCTGACTCAGATACTCATTGACACACAGAACCTTCCCAAGCTCAGAGAGAAGCATCTTCCCAGAATTTCCCTATTTTGACTCATTTTTAACCTAACATTTTCTCTGCCATTGGGTACCTCTTGTTTGCTAATTTCATGGGATGCAACATCTGCAAAAGTCAGAATTTACAGAACTAAATAAATAGTAGTCTTTGTTTTAGACTAACCATTCAGCATTTTTTTTTATTGGTCTAATGGCTTACAATTTTTCTAAGAGCTGACTGACTACTTTCAGCCAAAATTTGTCCACCACTGGGAGACACATAGAGATGATGTAAGCTCAATTTGATAAACAATAAATGTTCAAAAACATGCAAATTCTTCCCCTTCTCTTTATATTAGAGTAAGCAAAGTTTGGAAAGTGCTTTATATACATAGGAATTAATCAAATTTTTCTTTTTTTCCTACTCTTCTTTGTATGTCTGATAAATTTTAAATCTCTCCCTTTATAAAAGAGACTTGGTAACAAGAATGACTTACCACACATCTGGGGTGACAGTGTCATTCTGAGATCGCCAGGTATGGGTTTCATAAATAGCTTCTCCATTGACTCTTAGCCAGGACCCCATTTGCCTCAGTCGCTCCTCAAAAACTACGGAAATGGTGCCATCTAGTGTGGGCCCAATATTCATCAGAAGATTTCCTCCACATGAAACCGTTTCTACAAGTTGCTAAAAAATTAAGAATAAATGTTTTTAGATAAACAAAATAATTATATCTTTAATGTGTTAATATGTTGCATTTATATATTTATACATGTATAGTCACTGCCTAGAAGAACAAATGCAGGATAGAACAGTGTCCTACACTGTCCTACATTGATAGGCCATTGAGCTATACAAATTATAAGAAATAATTCCTACATGACCACACTATTAAGAATATTATGTTAATAGCCTCCAGACATTTTACTGTACCTTCACCAATTCTTCAATTGTAAGATAGTCAGAGATTCTAGCATCCCTCCTGTAGCCCCAGGACAGCTTGTCTATTGTCATGCAGTTTTCCCATTTATGTGGCAAAAGATGTCCTGGGTTATAACGATCACTGCAGGTATAGAAGCCACCATGCTTACAGATGCTACCAGCTCCCCAACGATCATTGGTGACTACTGTGTCCCGAACTGGGCTGAAATAAAACATACAATTTTTTAAAACAAAAGGTATAAGCTTTTTACACAAAAAGAAATGCCACTGAAAAGATATCTAATTGAAACACATTTCTGACAAGGGACCATGAGGCACAGGACAACGAAAAGCCCATGGTTTTGAAGTTAAACAGAACTGGGTTAATTGGAGTTCTGGCTTTGTCATTTTCTACCTCCCAGACCTACAGCAAGTTACCTGGCTCCTCTGAATAATGAATTTCCTCATCTATGATTAGAACAAAAATAAGTTATGTAAAACATTTAGCCTAGTACCCAGCACATATAGCACTCATAAGATTATTATATGATTATTTCAACCTCCCTTCCATATTGTAAATGGTAGCCAAAACTGAATTTATATCCAAGACACTTTCCAGTGATTCAGTGATCTCATACATGTAGTCTACACTTTCTCTTACAATTGTGTCTAATATTGAAAAACCTCAGAAAATTTGTTGATGTCACGTGAAATATCCCCACAACATTACTTATCATAGCAGGTAGTATAGTTAGAGGGAAATCCACGCCACATAGAGAGGACAGTTTTGAGTCACAAATTGAAGTGATGGCTCCCAGTCTTTTTCCTTGGAAGGAGTACCTGGACACATTGCTGTTTTAAGTATCAAGAGTTCTTCAGAATATTTGTATTTGTACCCTGTGTGGGCCCAGGAAGTGCAAGCAGAAGGCTGCCTGACTTCATAGTGCAATACCCAGTGCTTTCTAGTGTACATGCAAATCTGGTCCATATAGTTTAAGCCTAATGGAGGAGTTTAATCGGAACTCCCTGTTCTAATAGGGCAGGTTTGAACATACCAGCAAGCAATAGGAGAAAGTGAAAACACTGCTGATGAAGGGAAAGAGGAGACAGACAAGGGTGATGCTGACAGCGCAGCAAAGATGACCAAAAGGTAAGAGCATAAAAAGAAGCAGTCAGAGGGGTTCAGAAACACATTATCAGAAATAGGGATGAATAAACAGAGTTGCCCCAGAATAGAGGCCATCAAGGACTAGAGCAGGAGAGAAAAAGGGAGGATCCGCAACATTAACACCTTCACCGTTCTTGGTCCTGTGATTTTTAGTCTGATCTCAAAGTCAGACCATTGAGTTTGATTTTACTCCTGATTTGTTTACTCTTGATAATGTTGAGTAAATAGTAATATAGCTAATAAGTATTATTTGCAATGATTTACTCCCCCCATACCACCAATGACTTAAAAGCAAATATTTTAAGAAGCAAAGGTATTAAAGTATTGGAAATATATTAGGAATGTGGAAAGTAACTGCAGCGATCTCATAGTATACATACCTTTCATTATATAGCCAGGCCAAGAAGCCTGTGCTGTTCCAGTATTGATCCGGTGCTCCTCCGTCACCATCCGACCACAGAATCTCAGGCTGATAGGTGTTCACTAACTCATAGAGCTCTGGCAATGTCTTAGAAACTGGAAATTGCCGCTTATGGAATGAACTGGATTCATCCTCAAGGAAGAGCGGATGAAACCATTCAAAAAGGGAATAGTACAGTCCGAAACGCAGGTCAGTTCTGTTCCTAATGGCTACCTCAAGTTCCTTGACAATGTCCCTCTTGGGCCCCTCGTCTATGGCATTCCAGTTCCACGAATACTCTGAACCCCACAAGGTAAAGCCTAGAAAATTATAGTGAAAGCCCTTGTAAGCATGTCAACTTTATTTTAGTAAATTTCAACCCACACAAATGCCAAAACAAGTCACATAGTACATGTGATATATAAATACCTGCTCCTACAAATGACTATTTTATGGCAATTTTTTCATGGCATATATGGTGCTTTTATATGAGAAATGAGAATTTAAACAAGGTGAGATCAAGGTTTTTAAAAGCAACTTTCATGGTACATCATTGTACCCCAAAAGTTAGATGGTCATATGGTCTGATCTATCTCCAGTATTTTCCCTCTTAGATTTTAAAGTCCTTGAGGGATAGCATCATGTCTGAAGTGCTCCCTGCTCTGTCTTTAGCCAACTGCTAGCACCAGGTATAGCACAAAATAAACAATCAACAATAGCAGCTTACAACTAAGATGGGAACATATACGTGTACCACGCTGAATGATGACTACTACTATGTATTACGAAGATCCTGAGATGCACTCCTGCAAGATTCTTAGTGTCTTCTAAACCAAAGCTTGAAGTCTACTGATTAGTTTTAGGATTGTTTATTTTATTATAGTATGATTCTTAGAACACTGGTGATCCATGTATAGCAAATCTCTTTTAACTTGATTATTCACTTAAGCAAAGGGGCAAAAAAACCACTATTTTCCAATGGTTCTAAACTTTAAAATATACTCACCATGTGTAATCTCATTCTACTATAAAGTCATAAGCTTGGAGGTTCCTCTTTAATAAAATTACCCAAAAGCAAATAGTCTACCAACTACATAGATACAAAATAATGTATAGCTTTATGCAGCACTTAGAAGTGGTTCATTTTTAACAGGAATTTGCATTTAGATTGCTGGTTGTTCTACATAAAATGTTAGAAGAGATAAACTGAAATGCTTAAAACATAATAAATATGAAAGCCTCAAAAATTTCATTAGTGCCTAGAGACTTAAATACATTGTTACTATTCCACTAAAATCTAAACGAATCTTTCAGAATAGACATTTATGATACATTTAGTGAAACACTTTACTCTTGGCAAATTAGAACAAGTTTAAGATTGACTCATACTTTTGATTTTTTTTTTTTTTTTTTTTTTTTTTTTTTTTGAGACAGGTTCTGGCTCTTTCACCTGGGCTGGAGTTCAGTGGCACGACCTTGGCTCACTGCATCCTCGACCTCCTGGGCCCAAGTGTTCCTCCCACCTCAGCTTCCCAAGTAGCTAGGACTACAGGTGTGCTCCACCATACCCAGCTAATTTTGTTTATTTTTTCAGAGACAGGGTCTCACTTTGCTGCCTAGGCTGGTCTCAAACTCCTGGCCTCAAGCAGTCCTCCTTCCTCAGGCTCCCAAAGTGTTGGGATTGTAGAAGTGAGCCACTGCACCTGGACTTAGATTCATTTAAATAAGCTTTTTAAAACAGCTCACTCTTGTTCCTATCACGTCTGTGGTAAGCTTCAGAGCAGTGTCAATATCTAAAGTCATATTCAAAATTTTTCAACTTGACAGGCCCTAATGTCAGACAGTGCTAAAACCACATGGGTCTTCATTTTAATATCACCACCAGAAGCTCACACAGCGATCATCCTTCCTGAGCTTAGCATGCATTTTCCATAAGCAATGAAAACATCTGACAACATGGGTCCTACAAAATGTATAAATGTGGGCTACATCATCTGTCCTCACAGTTTGATTATGAATTTTTATTAAATAAACTCACTATGTAATACATTGTGCCATACAGCTTGGGAAAGTTCCTAGACATCAGGAAATCAGCATGTTCTCAAGCAAATACACTTTACAGATATCCATCTCAGCAGGAGAAACATCTAAAGGAGAAAATCATGAAGCTACCAGAATATGGCCAAAGGGAAAAATATCCTCCGATAATTCCAGAATTTTTGCTTCAGTTCTCCTCTCCTATTCCCATCCCATCCCTGGAGAAAACAATAAAGCAAAATTTCTTTCTTTTTTTTTTTTTTTTGAGACAAGATCTCCCTCTGCTGCCTAAACTGGAGTGTAGTGGCCCTGTCTCCATTCATTGCAGTCTCAATCACCCAGCCTCAAGCAGTCCTCCCACCTATGCCTCACAAGTAGCTGGGACTCTGGAGACATGTCACCATGCTAATTTTTTAGGTTTTTTTTTTTTTTTTTTTTTTTTGTAGAGATAAGTTCTCACTATGTTGCCCAAGCTGATCTCGAACCCCTGGGCTCAAATGATCCTCCTTCCTTGACCTCCCAAAGTTTTGGGATTACAGGCATGAGCGACCACATCCAGTGCAAATTTTTTTTATACCAAGGCAAAAATGATCATGCAAAAGAAACTGATAAATTAACAAGCAGTTGGAACAAAAACAATCTGTTAATGCTTCCTTGGCCTTACAAATATTGGAATGGTAATGGGTGGAATCTATTCTATTAAAATAGGACTACTGTAGGGTTTTTTAGGTATTCTTTCACCACCTCTGATTTTTCTGGGAACCATCACAATTCCACAGTCCTTTTCCCTCCGAGTGATCTTGGTCACTTTCATCACTATCAATTCATCCACTATTTGCACCGTTTGGCTAAGAGTTGGCTAAAAGGGCAGCCAGGTGCATCGTAATGATGCAAGACTATAGCAGTATAACCTCCATGATGCATTCACAGGATGCATTACAGAGAAAGGGAAGGAAAGAGTGCAATTCCAATGATGAATTTTGACTTACAACTCACATTCCCTTCAACAAACAGCTTTAAGGAAATCTTGGAAATATTGTTCCATATACATGTAACAAAATGTGACCATCTTTCCCCTGTTATGTGGAGGCATTCTTTCTGTATTCATAATAGCTCTCAATTTGGTTGAATGTGCAGTCCCTAAGTTATAAGCAAGTGTCAGTCACCACTTATGGTTGCTCCTAAGAGAAAATTAGACCTTGCTTTAGTTTTTTCTTCCAAAATAACTTTTCATTTCTTAACAATTGTCAGCAATTTGCGTACGCTGGATTGACTTACCTTCGTGATGTTTTGAAGTTAAGACAATGTATTTGGCACCAGAGGCCTGAAAAATATCTGCCCACTGGTTGGCATTAAAAAATTTTGCTGTAAATAGTGGTCCAAAATCTTCATATTTAAAACTAGGAGGGTAATTATCTTTCATGAATTCCACATACTTTGGTATCTTTTCCTTTTGCCAATACCACCTAAGGGGAGGAAAGGAAAGAGCATATAAACAGCACATACACACACATTTAAAAGAACTGCTCCAGCTCCCTTTACCATTTACCCCCCACTCAGATACAGCAGGACCCAGATTCTCTTTCTCACTTCCCCACTGGTTTAACTTAGCTTTAAAGAAAGCTTATGCAAACTAAACCCCTCTATCTATCCCCCTGTGAAATCCTCTTGGCTCATAAACTAGAGCATTCTAGGCAACTCAGCTACCCATTCTCTCTCTCTCTTTTTAAGACAGGGTCTCACTCTGTCACTCAAGTTGGAGTGCAGTAGTGCAATCATGGCTCATTGCAACCTCGACCTCCTGGGTTCAAGGGATCCTCTCGCCTCAGCCTCCTGAGTAGCTGGGACTTACAGGCATGTGCCACTAAACCTGGCTATTTTTTTTTTTCTTTGTGGAAATGTGGTTTCCATGTGTTGCCCAGCTGGTCTTAAACTCCTGGGCTCAAGCAAGCCTCCTGCCTCAGCCTCCCAAAGTCTTAGGATTACAGGCATGAGTCACCATGCCCAGCCCCTTTCTCTTTTAATTCTTCACTTTTAAATCACAACATGTAGTATGTGTTATTACACATTGTCCTTTGTAATGTTAAGTGACTAGGGCTTCTGAAAGGAAGACTACATGCCTAAAACATAACATGAATTTATTATATTCACTAGTAGAGAACACTTTGGAGGCACAGCACAGAAAGGGAAGCAACAACAAAATTAAGACGATGCTGTTATTTTAATTAATGGGCTCAACCTTCAAGGATTACTTGCTATATGCATTCATTCTAAGCATTCGTATATTGATCCTAAACTGCAAAAGCAAGACTTCATGAGGAAAAGTACATCTAAACATTTTAAACACAGCAATAACTATCCTCATGAAATAGATGCAACCCCCATTTCTGACCCATCTCCTACTTTTTCTACCACCATTCCTTTCATAAGACTATTTCTATAGGATAAGCAAATCCATAATCAGCACTACATTTCACAAGATGATCAGGAGACTCTTTCTGCTAAGAAGACATAATTGAAAGGCATACTATGTGGCAGGCACATTGTTTGCCTTCCCAAAAGTCATATTTACCTAATTTCCCAGCTTCCACTACAGCTAAAACAGGGATGCCAGATCCATCGTGGCCAAGGGAACTTGAGGGAAAGCAGACTTTGAGAATTCTGGAAACGGTTTCCCTCCTAATGAAAAGAGACACTGGTCCTCCTGCCTTTGTGCAAGGTTGTGTGAGGCTATGATGCCTGGCTGCCATCATGTGACCATGAAGGGACAAGTCCCCAGACTAAGGATGACAGAAATAGCCTATGTCTTTTATTTCATCAATGAACCAACTATCTCTAAATTTCTTGTTATGTGAGATGGTAGTCCCCTATCATTATACCTTTTACTTGGGTCTTTGATACCTTAAAGTGAAAGTATCCTAATGGATCCTTGAAGCATTTTCATTATTTATTTATTATTGATTAATTGATTGGTTGAGACAGGTCTTGCTCTATCACCCAGGTTGGAATGCAGTGGCATGATCATACCTCACCACAGTCTTGAACTCCTGGGCTCAAGTGATCCTCCCACCTCACCCTCCTAAGTAGCTGGGACTATAGGCATTACCTTTTAAATTGAACTGCAAAAGAGAAACTGGACATTCAGAAGGTTGAAAAAAAAAAGGGAATTTCTCCTAGCATCATCTAATTTGAACCTGCATTCTCCCCTACAGTCTAGACTCAAATTTCATGCTGAGAGATGAAAAGAGGCATTTATGGTAGAAAGTCCATCATTTATATTTGATTTTTAATAGCCATTTAGGACAGTTAGATATACTCATCTGTACATTTGATTGCCCGAAAGTCAAAGTGAGAGTGAGGAGCAGAGGATACAAAGGGAAATCATAGATAATTAAAGAAACTTCCACAGGGTTAATGCATTTCCAGATCTTCAGGAATGTGTTCTCTATTTTATTTAGTATAAGAAATATCTTTATTGTTCTAGGTCAAAACACACAACCATGGGTTTATTTGTAGAAAATGAAGTTAATAGCAAAGAATAAAATGACTCAAAAGTAGCTGTTTTATTTTGGCATAGTACTAGTTTCAGTTAACAAATGTCAAATCCTCTTCTGGTACCAATGTATCTTTACCTAATCTTCATGATTGAACAAAATGATACTATAAGATACAATTTAGGGGGAAGAAAATATGTTAATCATGTACCACACTAATCTAAAACATTTCCAAAATAAACTCGATTCCTTATAGCCCAAAACATGCAAATAAATATTTGTAACATCTTTTTGAAGTAGCTATGTTTTGCTATAAGAAGAGTCTCTGTTTTACAAGTTGAATTATTTAAAGTATATGAATAATTCTCCATAGCTTACCCAGTTTTATTTTTTACATCAACTGGCCTACTAATAAGAAAGGTTACTGGTTGCAGGTAGTCGATCTCTTTGTAATGAAAGGGTTAAAATATGCTACTGTGGCATATTATTAAAGGTAAAGAAACTTGAAAAATAGCAGATGCATGAAGAGCACTTTGACCTTTGTGCTGTTTCTTAGGAGCAGAAAATGAAATTCCAGTGTGAAAGACACTCTATACTAGAAGAAAAGGCAACATTCTAAGCTTTAAAGACAAGAAGTAGAATACTGTACAGACGTTGTTCAAATAACTCTTATTTTTTACGCCTCCCCACATAATTTAATCACACAATGTCAATTTAATTCTTGGATCCAGCAGAGACCCTAACAGAATGGTGGTGTAATTTTTCTATCCCTACAGTAGAGCGTGGTACAGTGTATACTATGTAATGTTAATATAATACATAGCTCATACTCTGTATTGTGTCTATTAAATATAGTATGTTAATTTGGATGTATACTATTTATGTAGTATATATTTGATTCAAATAAATACTTATTGTTTAATGATTCCTTTATTTTACTTAAGAATATATTATGTGTCCCAAAGTGCTGAGATTACAGGCATGAGCCACTGCTGATCACCTCAGGTCAGGAGTTCAAGACCAGCCTGGCCAACATGGCAAAACCCCATCTCTACTAAAAAATACAAAAAATTAGCCTGCATGGTGGCGCATGGCTGTAGTCCCAGCTACTTGGAAGCCTGAGGCATGAGAATCGCTGGAGCCAGGCAGGCGAAGGTTGCAGTGAGCCGAGATCACGCCACTGCACTCCAACCTGGGCGACACGGTCAGATTCCATCTCAAAATAAATAAATTAATTAAATAAAAGAATACCTTATGTGTATGTATCTATATGTGCACACAAAATATTTCTATTTTAAAGAACTTAATACTTGTAGCGTTTAGCCAGGAAAGACATGTGCAACAGTTTAAGAACTTATATGCACATTTTCATATAGATCTCAAAGTAAAATCTAAAGCACAGATTTCTGTGCAGCACCTTTCATGAGGCAGTATAACTGGGTTAAGAGTACCATTCTAGAACCTCTTTTAAAGGTTCCTAGAGCCACACATGCGTAACATGTTAACATTAAATAGCCAATGGTGTTCAAATGAACAGTTGTTTTACATACTTATGACCATGTTTTAACCCAGCTCAAGATGCACAAACTGTGAATGTCTCTAGAAGCTCGATGTTGCAGTGTCATAACTACAGCTTCATATGCGCAACTGTGAAGAAGCTGAGGAGTCAGGTGTGTCTGAAAACTCCTGCAGTTACACGGAAGAAAAATTCCCCCTTCATCCAGCACGATCCACTTAGGCAGAAAACCGCACATCCTACACCCGGAAGTGCGAAACGCGGGTCACGCAGCCGGAGGTGAGACCGAAGAGGGTGCAGGCAGCACCAGGCCCGCCGCGCAGCGGCTGGAGCCTGCGGGTGGGGACGAGAGCGCGGCAGAGGAGCCGGAGGGCAGCGCACTCACCAGAACCACTCGCTACCGAAGCTGGGCACGGAAAACACGCCCCAGTGGATGAAGATGCCGAACTTGGCCTGGTCGAACCACGCGGGCAGCTGGCGGGCGTCCAGGGCCTCCCAGGTGGGGTCGAAGCCCGCGGCGCGGCGGGCAGGCCAAGGCGGCAGCAGCAGCAGCGCGAGCGCGAGCCCGGGGAGCTCCCGCGGCCGCATGTCCCCGCGCGGGCCGGATGTCGCCTCTGCAGGCCGGCGCGGCCTCAGGAGCGCCCTCTTCCGTTTCATTGCTGCGGAGTCTGCCGCGCCGCGGTCACCTGACCAAGCCGGACTCGGAAACAGGCTACCCTTCCCCCTCCGGGGCGGGAGTGGCCGCTCTCCCGGGCGCCTCTGCCCTCACGCAGGCACGACCCTGCCCAAAAATCTGCCCAAGAGCACAGCGCCACCAGCCCGCCCTGGTGGCCGCTCCACACGTCCGAGGCGTGGACGAGAAGGTCAGGGCAGGAACCTCCGCCGGGCCTCGCCGAGATGGAACGTGGAAAGTAACCTAGATCGTTCTCAGCCGGTCTGTATGTTAGAACTGTGGCTGTCAACCTCGAATTTATGTCCGAGGAAATTCCAAGAGCTTCAGATTCAGCAGTTAGGTTGGGGCCCAAGAATATGCGTTTCTACCCAGTTCCTAGAAGATTCTGACGTTGGGCCGGACGCCGTGGCTCACACCTGTACTCCCAGCACTTTGAGAGGCCTAGGCGGGCGGATCACAAGGTCGGGAGATTGAGACCATCCTGGCTAACACGATGAAACTCCGTGTCTACTAAAAATACAAAAAATTAGCTTGGCGTGGTGGCGTGCGCCTGTAGTCCCAGCCACTCGGAAGGCTGAGGCAGGAGACTCGCTTGACCCGAACCCAGGAGGCAGAGGTTGTAGTGAGCCAAGATGGCACCACTGCACTCCAGCCTGGGCAACAGAGCGAGACTCTATCTCAAAAAAAAAAAAAAAAAATTCTGATGTTGCCGGAAGGTGGGCCAAACTTTCCTGAGAACCACTGCATTGAACAAGGAGATGATCTGAGACAGGTGAAACCAGTGGAATAAATGTTTAAGAAATCTGCAAGCTTGGGAAAAGAGGCCATCAACAACTTGGAATGAGTAATCAAAAGGACATTTGGGAAGCTCATCTCCTCCACCTGTTTTTTTTGTTTGTTTTTTGTTTTTTGTTTTTTTGAGAACGTCTCACTCTGTTGCCCCTGCTGCAGTGCCGTGGCACAATCTAGGCTCACTGCAGCCTCTCCCACCCCGGTTCAAGCGATTCTCCTGCCTCAGCCTCCCAGGTAGCCAGGACTACAGGCACCCACCACCATGCCAGACTAATTTTTGTATTATTATTTTTTTTTCACAGAGATGGGTTTCACCATGTTGGACTGGCTGGTCTTAAACTCCTGACCTCAGATGATCCACCCACCTCAGCCTCCCAAAGTGCTAGAATTACAGGCATGAGCCACCATGCCTCTCCTCTCCTCCACCTCTTAAGTGCTTTCAGGGTAAAGCCAGAATTCCCAACTATTTCTGCCCCCACAAAATCGTTACCCTTCAGTGAGCCAATTCAAATGCCACCTCTTCTGTGAAGCTTTCTGCCACCACCCTTCCCTCCCAGAACGTTGTACTTTCCCTAACCTGCTTCATAACACCTTCTTCCAAGCACACGCAGGATTTCATGCATCCCCTAGTAGCTAGCTAGGTGTGACAGGTCTGGTATCCCATCAGACTGCGAGCTTTGTGAGGGCATTCATAATGACCTTCCTTTCTGTAGTGCCCCCATTTACAGCAGAAAAGCGACACTCAAAATATGTTTGTTGAAGCTCTCCAGTGAACTGAACTTCTAATTATTGAGTGAAAAACTTGACACTAAGTGGTCTGCATTCTCCCATCCCATCTCTGCAGAGAGATGGGAGCAGCAGAGGGCACTGTTACTGCAGGTGTAGGGGCATTTTTTCTCCTGATGACACGCCAGATGGCCCCCTGGGGCCACAGCTCCACTATAAGGGTCCCCAGTTTTGTTTTGTTTTTTTTTACAATGAGGGTATTCTAGAAGAAAGGTCTCAATGAATCTGCTGAGCATGGATTACCAATTGCAACAGCTCCCAGTTTGTGATAAAGAAAGATGACAGTGTTTTTTCTGAGACCGAGTCTCATTCTCTTGTCCAGGCTGAAGTGCACTGGCACAGTATTGACTCACTGCAACCTCCACCCTGCGGGTTCGAGCAATTCTCTTGTCCCAGGCTCCCGAGCAGCTATAGGGTTACAGACACCACACCCGGCTAACTTTTGTATTTTCAGTAGACACAGGGTTTCACCATGTTGGCCAGGCTGGTTTTGAACCCCTGATCTCAAGTGATCCTCCCACCTCAGCCTCTCAAAGGGCTGGGTTTACAGGCATGAGCCACTGTGCCTGGCCTGACCATTTTTATTATCTAGTTAGTGAAACCCAGAATGATCTAGGGCCTCAGCGGCCACTGAACGCTGGGGCATGCTTGTACCAAAAGATGGATTTCTCAGCCACTGTGTGTTGACAGCCTCTCTAATCAGAAGTTTGTGTAATAAGCACAAAAGACAATTTTCACAGTGACAATGATACTGTGACCTGCCAAAGGGCAATTAGACATGACTGAGGTGACAATGCAGCAGCAGCAGGACCCTGTCCTCTCATGAGTGGGCACCATTTCCCCACGTGAACACCACAGAGCAAAAGTGTCCATCTTCCAAAGTCCTTTTATCATGTTAGGAATTATGTACACTTTCAAATATTTCAGTTAAAGAGTGGTCATCAGATCTGCATGGATGCCACTTGGGTCATTTATTATTTCACTTGAAGGCAAAGAAATGTTTTTAATTCATAAGTACAACCTTATCATAACAGTCTATTTTCTGTAAGAAATACTGAAACGATATTAAAGACCTCCCTTAATGCCCTTCAGGACACATAAGAATCCTAATATAGGCCAGGCACAGTGGCTCATGTCTGTAATGCCAGCACTTTGGGACGCCACGGCGGGAGGATCACAAAGTCAGGAGTTTGAGACCAGCCTGACTAACATGGTGAAACCCCATCTCTACTAAAAATACAAAAATTAGCCGGGCGTGGTGGCACATGCCTGTAATCCCAGCTACTCAGGAGGCTGAGGCAGGAGAATTGCTTGAACCTGGGAAGCAGGGTTGCAGTGAGCCAAGATTGCACCACTGGACTCCAGCCTGGCGTCAGAGCGACTCTGTCTCAAAAAAAAAAAAAAAAAAGAATCCTAGTATACCAGGTTGAGAACAATTGCTATGGGATTTGAAAGGAATCGCAAATAGTATTATCTGGAGATGAAGAGAAAGAAGAGATTCTACTTAATAATATTTGTTAAATGACTAAAAAAAGAAATATATGAAATAGTTTAGAACATGGTCCTTTATGGAGAGACCTGCCTGCTGTAGATTCCATTAACATTTTATAAGTTTGTAATGCCTTACAAAGCTAGTCTCTGCACATAAAGCTACTGCTAATTGAGCAATAGAATCACACCTCATACAGCTTAGAGTGTCTATTTAAAGGTTTTGAGAGGGGACCCAGAAATCTAAGCAAAACCCTGGGCTCTGCAGGTGCGCATGGCTCATGTATAAGGCATTTGAAAAGCGTGTGGCCTTGATGGGGAACACTGTCAACTCCGATCCTGCTTGTTTGAGGTCACTTGGGGTACAAGATGAAGACAGAAGGACTTGCCTCCCTTCTGGAGCCACCACAGCCAGCAGCCGCATGTTGAGCAGCTGCTGATACTCAGGGCGCCCAGGCGGGAGAGGGTGAGAGCCCAGTCCTAGCCAAATTCCTTGCTGCTGCTGGAGGAAGCAGTCTGGCCGTGTGTGTCCACAGGGATATGATTAGCTGCCGAGGCGGAGCTGATAGCTGAGCGAGGCTCTCGAGGACACATTCTAGATAGATCTCCATATAGGAGTTGGATGACTGCCACCAGCCAGTCTTGGCAGTCCCCAGAGTTCTTCTGAAGTGGACAGTGGAAGAAGTGAAACATTTGCCTGGCAGCTGGCATCAACGCAGTCTCTCTCTGGATATGCAGAAGAAAAGGTTCAAAAGGAACTGAACCCAATCCAGTCTTTATATGGTAAATAGCCCAGCTTCGTGGTAGAAGAGCAGGCATGGGGGAAATAAAGAAAACTCGCCTTTTTCAGGCCAGGCGGCGGGGAAGAGAAGCACAGAGGAATAAAGGGAGGAGGCCCCAGGGTTCAGCAGAGAGGGGAGAGCTGCCAAGCCGTGGCCCCACTCCAGCCTCTGCCATAGACCTGTGTGATCCTGGGAAGGCTTTGGAAGGCGTTCAACCTCTTTGTGCCTCAGTTTCTTCACTTGTTAAATGTGAATGATAATTGTACCTCTTCCTCCTAGGGGTGTCATGAGAATGAAATCATGCAGAGTACATGTTAAGCCTCGTCTACGTGTGGACCAGTATTACCGTGTGTGTGTTCAATAAATTCAGGGGAGCCTATGGAAAGGGGTATTTCTCTCCTGATTCCCATTTAGCCTGAAGTCCTAAATGATAATCAGGATAGAATATCCTGATTAAGATTTTGGCTAACTGGCAAGTATAGCAATGTATAGCCATGTTAGAGAGGCTGCTTTTCAGCTTTCCTGGGGTGACCTTGATATTCAAGTGGCACAAACAGGACCCAGAAGTAGCCAAGAACCTACCAGGAAATCTGCCCTGAGTGGTTCTCTGTGGCACGGCCTCCTGTGCCAAGGACCTGGGGCTCACAGCCATGCCTCAGAGGACTCTCGCCAGTCAGTGGAAACTGAGAGGGTTGGGGAGCCTGATACAGACCAGATCTTGAATTAGAGCAGCTTCAGGCTTCATCTGGGAGCAATGAAAGGACGAGTGTCAGCACTCCAGGACCAGAGGAGACAGGGTGGCGTGTTCCTTCCCAGGACCTGGAGAACACCTCAGGCCCCCCGCCTCTAGTCCACGCCACCTTAGAGAGCAGCAGGGGAAGGGGAGGCATCTGTGATACTGAGCGTTGTTACCCAAAGGACAGTCTACATATTTGCTGAAGACAACACTGTCTAATTGACAAGATTTGCCTACGTTTAATGCAGATCGAATAGTTAAGTTCGATCACCAACTACCCAGGGAGTGTATGGAGGAAAGGAGCATGCTGTCTGCTGAGGTAAGCAGGGTGACTATGAACAAAAGCAAATTGCCACTTTTTCTCTGCACCAGGGTCGTCAGTGGCAGGTAATTTAATGACCCTAGTATGCAGCTAAGCATCAGAGCACACCACACATTTGCCTTCTACTTCTCTCTTCTTCAATGTCTTCAGGGAAAAGTGAATGATCTAATGAGTGGCTGTGCATGAGGCCCAATTCAGGGAGATGAGGTCTCAGTCTCACGTCAAGTCTCCTTTCCAGTGGCCCTTATGGCTGAGGGAGACAGTGTCCTCTGGGCTGCACCAGTTGGAAAAGAAGCCAAAGTTTTCACAGCCCTTGTTAGAAATGGGAGGGAAGAGGACAAGTCCTCCAGAGGAAGAGGAAGCAAAAAAAGAAAAAAAAAGAAGGAACTACGAGAACTGAGAAACGGCTGGGCAAGAGGGAGAAAGGTGATATGTACGAAAGAAAAGAAAAGAAAGAGAAAAGACAGAGAATGGAGCTGATTTAAAAAAAGATTCAAAGACAAAGAAATTCAAAACCAAGAGTGTCCCAAAGCTAGAACCAAAAAGAAACTAAAATACAAAGACAAACAATATGCAAGAATAATGAATAAAGACAAGAGAAGAGGGGAGAGGTGGAGGTATCAAAAGGAAATGCTAAAATAAACCCCAAAACCAAAGCAATATGAGAAGCCTTAGGCTGAGCACACCACAGCAGGCACACCAGCAAGGGCACGGGGAGGGGACAGTGAGGGAGGAACCAAGGAGGGACTGGCAAAGGGGAGCTCAAGCAAGTGCAGGAAATATGTGGGGGAGGCGACAGGCAAGGGCTGAAGAACAAGTGGGAAAGAAGACGTGAACGAAAAAGGGAGAGAGTGAAGGGAGTCCTCCTGAAATAAGGAACCAAAATAATGACCCATGAATGAATAAATACAGTGTTTTCGTTCACATAATAACCAGAGTCTGGGCAGCTTTCCTCAGTTTAGCAGGATGGTTAAAAGCATGGGCTCTATTCTATTTAGCTATTCATGGGTACACATGCTTTGGAGGGTAGAACCCACATAGAAAGGTTACCTAGTGCTGAGATGTCCTTTCTCAATCAGCAACATACCTTGCCATACACTATTCTGATGGTGTATGATGTATTCTATATGTGTATGTATGTATTCTGTATGTATATGTATGCATTCTGTACATAGATATATGTATTCTGATGGTGTATGATGTATTCTGTATGTATAGGTAAGTATTCTGTATGTGTATGTATGTATTCTGTATGTATATGTATGCATTCTGTATGTAGATGTATGTATTCTGATGGTGTATGATGTATTCTGTATGTATAGGTATGTGTTCTGTATGTGTATATATGTATTCTATATGTATATATATGCATTATGTATGTAGATTGTATGATGTATTCTGATGGTGTATGATGTATTCTGTATGTATAAGTATTCTGTATGTATATGTATGTATCTGTATGTATATGTATGCATTCTGCATGTAGATGTATGCTGATGGTGTATTATGTATTCTGTATGTATAGGTATGTATTCTATATGTGTATATATGTATTCTGTATGTATATGTATGCATTCTGTATGTAGATTTTGTGACATATTCTGATGGTGTATGAATGTTGTAAAGCCACACTGGTGTTTTGATTCTTTCATTTAACTGTCAAGTGAAGCCTCTGATGCAGAGGAGTGGGTTGAGAACTGCCAGGCTGTTTTGTGACTTTCCTGGGCCCTGGGCACCTTTGCCTTCATGGACCTCTTCTTCCTCCATTAAAAAAAAAGTCATAGAGGTATATTCTACAACAATGTTGGTAAACAGGTGAATATATGAATATGACATATTAAGATATTTTCTTTGACTTGGAAAGTTCTTTTTCTCCTTCGGATTTTAGATGGAATTAAAACATTTTTGTGGGTCTCTACAAGTATTGCTGGCACTGCACCTGCCACACCTGATAGGTAAGTCAGCTCTGGAGAACTTAGAAATATAGAGTAATCATCACTAATAATATACAAAGAGATTTGATTAAATATTTATATCAATGTGAGCCAAGGTAAGTACATTGGAATAGCAATGACTGGATGCAGTGATCATGGAAATTTCATGATTCAAGACAGAGGTTGTTTTTTAGGGTGCTGGCATACTTACTGAGTTTAGTGCTTACTATATACTAGACTGTTCTGAGTAATATATATATATATATACTTTTATTAAGTCCTCATATGTACAGTCAGTTATATAAAGTACCTCCAAATGTGCTTTTATTATCCTCAATCTACAGGTAAGAACAAGAAGCACAGAGAGTTAAATACTTGTTAAATAGCTTAGGGCCCATGTTTTTAACCATCCTGCTAAACTGGGGAAAGCTGCCTAGACTCTGGTTACTATGTGAATGAAAATACTATATCCATTCATTCATTCACTGGCCATTATTTCAGTTACTAATTACCAATTAACTTTGTGTGTGAGAGAGATGGGTCTTGCTCTGTCATCCAGGCTGGAGTGCAGTGGCATGATTTCAGTTCACTGCAACCTCCACCTCCCAGGCTCAAGCGATCCTGCTACCTCAGCCTCCCAAGTAGCTGGGACTACAGATGTGCACCACCATGCCTGGCTAATTTTTGTATTTTTTGCATTTTTTTTTAGAGACGAGGTTACGCTATGTTGGCCAGACTGGTCTCCAACTCATGAACTCAAGCAGTCCTCTCACTGAGGCCTCCCAAAATAGTGGGATTACAGGGATGAGCCACAATGCCCCACCTGTTCATTACATCTTTATTTCAGTGGGTCAAAATATATTTATTCAACTTCTGCTCTGTTCAAGCACTGAGCTGGGCTCAGCGGTTGCAATGGCAGGAAAACAGACCAGGCCCTATTCCTTATATGGCTGACTCTCTAGCAGGAAATGTGGACATTAAACAAATGACCACCTAAATATAACACTGCAAACTGGAGTTCATGTGTGAGCCATGGAATGCTATCAAAGCATTGGGATACCAATTTAATCTGGGCATCAGAGATAGCTTCCCTGAGGAATTAAAATTTGGATGAGGTCTCCATAATTAGTTAATGAATTAGGCAAACACTGGGAGCAAGGATGTTCCAGGCAGAGGCCAACGGCATGAGTCAGGAGCACAGGCTATAAACCCAGCCATCAAGAAGCTTCCAATGTGAAAAGAGAAGAAACCCATAGAGACAAGCAATGAAGTGCTGCCATGAGACGGATGTGTGGAGCATTTGAACAGTGGGAGAGAAAGTGCTGGTAGGAGAGAGGTGGTGTTCAAGTCGATGAAAGCAATATAGGATCAGATCTGTAAGGAAGACTAGATAAGCCAAGAGGCATGCAGAGGATCTTATCCATTTTAGAGCCCTGGGGGCTATTTACTGGAGTAGTTGAAGATAGCACTGTGGACAGACTGAGAAGGAAGAAATTGCTATGAGCTCCATGTGAGGCTTCATAGATGAGACCTGTAGAGCTATCTAAGATCATATCCTGACACAGTGGTCAAAATAAAGAAGCAAGTGTGAGCAGTGGTGAGGTGATGACTCATTTAAAGAAAAGTCATGCCCTACAGACTGGTCCCAAGCTGGAGACTCCTTTCTCTAATTATCTGAAGAATCCCTTTGGCAGGCTGTGTAATACACATGACTCCAATCTCTTGAAGTCTCTAGATGGAGGCCACATCCCACTGCCTTTACAAAACATCCTCTTTATCCATGGATGTTGATACTTGAGAACTTAACAGAAAGAACTTCATTCATCCTGTGAAGATCAGTAAAGCTCATCTTTCACAGTTTACTGATGACAGAACTGCTCAATGTTCATCCAAAAAAAGTAAGACTCCCTTAAATATCTGCATAAGATTCATTCTCTGTTTTATTTTCTGAATTTTCTTAAAATAATATGTGTTACTTTTATTTTTAAAATATTAAAAATGTAAGCCATGGAATCAGGGAAGGAAAATTGCACATAGGAGGCAGGACTAAATTGCAGCTCCCACTCATAGGGACAGAGCAGCATGTGGAGACTCACATTGTGAACTTTTGCTCCAGAACTACTTTAGGATTATACCAGGAAAGCCAAGAGACTCCTCGGACCCTTAAAGGAAGAGGATTGCTCCTAAATGACCCAGTAGACAGCCCAAATCCTACACAGCAAGAAGGTACAAACTATGAACCAGAAAGTGGATCCTCACCAGACACTGAATCAATCTGCTGGTGTCTTGACCTTGGACTTCCCAGCCTCCAGAACTGCCATAAATAAATTTCTGCTTTTTATAAGCTAAAAACCAGTAAGCCATGTGGATTATTCATCAACATATGAAGCAAAATGGAATCATAAAAATGAAGCATTCATTACAATATCTTGGAAACTACTCTTTGTTTTGCTTTTGAGACTAGGCCTCGCTGTGTTGCCCAGGCTGGAGTACAGTGGCTGTTCACAGAAGGGATCGTGGCACCCTGCATCTCAAACTCCTGGCCTCAAGTGATCTTCCTGCCTCAGTTTCATGAAGAGTTGGGATTACAGGTGTGTACCACCACACCCAGCCTTGTTTATTTTTGAAGATAAGATCCATATCTGAATTTTTTAAAATCAGCTACTGAGCATCATAAAACATGAGGATTTCCCAGATTGCCATTCTTTTGTTGAAAATGTTAAAAAGGGATCTTAAATTTATGGATACATAGAAAACACTAAGATTTCTCCATTTGATTGATGTACTTCATAATAGCTTGTGACATGCTCGAAATAACAAGATTTGTTCAATTCGTTCATATGCCCTTTTAAAATCATATTTTATTAAATTTATTCATTCAACAAATTCATATTGAACACCTAACATATACTAACAAATGTGCCAAGTCCAGAAGATACAGGGCTGAATCAGAGGACATCCTTGACTTTAAAAACCTGACAGTTTAGAAGAGCCAAGCCGACATGAAAATAAATAAATGCAATAAGGACTAAAAGCACAATTATCGAAATATGTGCCAGACAGAGGTGCTGAGCAGTGGGGAGATACAGAAATAACTAATGCCTATTAACTTCTGTATGCATGCCAGATAGTGTTCTAAGTGCTTTACTTACATATATTATTAGCTCATCGCCAACCTCTGATCATTTCCATTATCATATTGTTACACCCATTTTACAGTTGCCTAGCTTGCCCAAAGTTCACTCAGCTATACTGAGTGGCAGAACCAGGATTTAAATAAATGTAGGCCACTGGGCTTATGAACTCTGTGCTCTCAGCCACTACACATTTGCTGTCCAGACCGTCCAGCAGACTGTCTAGGAAGAAATGCAAAGCACTTTGAGCAGGAAGGGCAGCTTGGGCAAGGGCAGTAGTGCAGGAAAGACACAAACATGTTGTAGAGTCAAGCAGATAGGATACCAGAAGGCTGTGGAATATGCCATGTTGTGGGGAGGCTTGGGTCGGTTTTGGTAAACAGTGAGAGGCCATTGAAGGATTTTAGTCAGAGGAGTGACGGGGCAGATCTGTTTCTTTTCTTTTTCTTCTTCTTCTTCTTTTTTCTTTTTTTAGACAAAGTCTCACTCTGTCACTCAGGCTGGAGTGCAATGGCACAATCTCGACTCACTACAACCTCCGCTTCCGGGGTCCAAGCGATTCTCCTGCCTCAGCCTCCTGAGTAGCTGGGATTATAGGCATGCACCACCACACCTGGCTAATTTTTGTACTTTTAGTAGAGACGGGGTTTCACCATGTTGGTCAGGCTAGTCTCAAACTCCTGACCTTGTGATCCACCCGCCTCGGCCTCCCAAAGTGCTGGGATTATAGGTGTGAGCCACTGTGCCTAGCCAGATCAGTTTCTTAAAAAGATTATTTTGACTATGTTAGAGAGGATGTGTTGCAGAGGGAGGATGTGATGTAGGTGGGGAAACCCCCTTTAGAGACCACTTCTCCCAGGTAAGAGAAGGCTGTAGCAGTGCAATTGGAGAGAGAAGAATGGGCCAGGGCTATTTTGAGGAAGTCTAGGCTAGGGCCTGTTTTGATTAGTGGATGCCAAACTTAGTGGTTGTTAAGTATTTTTTGTGTTAAGTCTTCAACAGGATCAGCAGTGTGCTTCATGAAGGCAGAACTCAAATTTGTTTTTCTCGCCATTGTACTCCCAAGGCTTGGTAATGTGCTCAGGAAATGCTTATAGATTGAATGAGTTAATGAATAAATGAATAAAACAATGAATAAGTAAATAAATACATGAATGAATCAAAGAAATGACTCAGTAGTGGATTAGACCAAGTGGATAAGGGAAGAAGTTAATGGATTCTCAAGTGACTAGCCTAAAAGACTAAGTCAATTTCTCTTTTCTTATTCATTAAATTTTGTTTTCAGGCTTCTCTTATGAGTACTATGTGTGTAACATGAAGCAACCAACTCAGTTCCACTTTAGCTACTGGGGGACCCATGAAAGAGCCTGCCCCGACCTGCCTGCTTCTGGGGTCTCAGTCATGTCATGTGACTACATCACTTGGCTCTTCTTCCAAGTTCCTCACCTCTAACCTCTCTGGAGCTCACATTCATCTTTCAAAAACGTAACTTCCGTTATATCACCCATCACTTGATCCCTTCACTGCACGTCTCTTTGCCCTGCTTTAGTTTTCATCTGAGAACTTACTGTTTCCTGACCTTATGTCATTCATTCATTTTGTTTGCTTCTATCTCTGTTAGTTTCCTATTGCTGCAAGCAAATTACAGTAAACTTAGTAGCTGAAAACACAGATTTATCATCTTGCAGTTCTGGAGGTCAGAAGTCTGAAATGGGCCTCACTGAGATAAAATCACTTGCCAGGGCTGCATTACTTCTGGAAGCTCCAGGGGACAATCTGTTTTCTTACCTCTTTCAACTTCTAGAGGCTGCCCTCATTTCTTATTTTGTGGACCCCTTTGATCTTTAAAGCCAGCAAAGGCAGCTTGAGTCTTTCCCATGATGCCATCTCTCTGGCCTCACTCTTCTGCCTTCCACTTCCCCATTCAAGGACTCTTGTGATTATACTGGGCTCACCTAGATAAACCAGAATAATCTTATTTTAAGGTCAGCTGATTAGCAACTTTAATTCTAGCTGCAATTTTAACTCCCCCTTGCCATGTAACAACATATTTACAGATTCCAAGGATTAAGATGTGGGTATCTTTTTTTTTTTTTAACAGTTTTATGCTCTGTTTCCCAGGCTAGAGTGCAGTGGCATGATCTCAGCTCACTGAAACCTCTGCCTCCCAGGTTCAAGCAATTCTCCTGCCTCAGCCTCCCGAGTAGCTGGGATTACAGGTGCACACCCCCACGCCTGGCTAATTTTTGTATTTTTAGTAGAGACGGGATTTTACCATGTTGGTCAGGCTGATCTTGAACTCCTGATCTTGTGATCCACCCAAGTCAGCCTCCCAAAGTACTGGGATTATAGGCATGAGCCACTGCGCCCAGCCTAGGATATGGATGTCTTTGAGAAGCCATTTTCTGCCCA
Source organism: Plecturocebus donacophilus (assembly GCA_004027715.1). Classification (NCBI taxonomy): domain Eukaryota; kingdom Metazoa; phylum Chordata; class Mammalia; order Primates; family Pitheciidae; genus Plecturocebus; species Plecturocebus donacophilus. The sequence continues at coordinate 9,856 of PVKP010025403.1, read as the reverse complement.
GCACAATCTGCCTCTTCTAGGATTTAAGTCTCTTGAGAGCAAAACTTTTTCTACTTTGCTCTCTACAGGACAGCCATTGATCAGAAGAGGGCCAGTATATGGTAAGCATGCACTAAATATGTTTTGAATAAATCAGCAAATCTTGTCCTTCTCTTTCACAGTCCACCTCATACCAAGGCAGAATAATTTTCCTCAATGTCAGCATGAATCATAATATACTCTTTGAAATGCCTTGCCTGTGTTCCCACCCAAATCTCATCTTGAATTGTAGTTCCCATAATCCCCATGTGTCATGGGAGAGACCCAGTGGGAGGTAATGAATCACGAGGGTGTTTACCCCCATGCTGCTGTTTCATGATAGTGAGTGAGCCCTCACAAGATCTGATGGTTTTATAAGGGGCTTCTCCCTTTTCCTCTGCACTTCTCTTCCCTGATGCCATGTGAAGAAGGACGTATTTGCTTCCCCTTCTGCCAAGATCGTAAGTTTCCTGAGGCCTCCCCACACTGTGGAAGTGTGAGTCAATTAAACCTCTTTCCTTTGTAAATTACTCAGCTTGTGTATATCTTTATTAGGAGCATGAGAATGGACTAATACAGTCTTGCTCAGAGAACATGAATTGAGCACTTCTTGGTGAGATGGCAGCTCGGGCCCAGCCATCTTGTTCTTTCCTACCTAATTTTAGTGGAAGTAACAGCAGATCATGCAAATAGAGAAACATCTGCCTCAGTTCTGAACCAGGCAAGTGACCATCCTCAAGCCACAAAATAGAAGAACTTCTGTCAGATCCAGAACTGTCACCCCTGGATTGCATGGAGGTCCTGAGGGTTGGGATTCAATCCTCATTCCTGAGAAGGAGAGAAGCATAACAAAAAGGCCAGAGGTCTGAAGGGCCTCAGGGATGCCCCTTACTTGAGTTCCCTATGATCTCTCTAAACCAGGAGCTCTGGAACCCCATTGTGAATGTGGATATTGTTATGGATGCAAATGTCCACCTGTGCACCTGTGCAGAGACTTAGACAAGACAGAGAGAGGTGTTTTCCTGGGAAGACTGTCTCAGCCAACAACCACAAAGCTTCTGATTGTGGTTCCCGCCCTGCTTCCCTCTCTACTTCTCTGGAGCTCCTGTACCTTCAAGTGGATAATATACTGTTTTGTTTTTGTCATTCAGATTGTTGATGTTGCTTGTCTTTACTCCGTAAAATATGAACCTTTCATCATATAAGCGATTTTGGTAAAATGTACATCAGACATTCACATACTTCCTGTTCATTAAGTGCCTCCCACTATGCAATCCCTATGCTAGGCACTGCAGATGATGTCTTAGTCTTTATAACAACCTTGCAGGTTGAATACCATCATTCCATTTTCAGAAATGGGGGAACATGCATAAGGCTCAGGATCTCCTAAGTGGGAGAGTTCAGACCCAGCTTACTCAGCGGTCCCTGCTGGCTCCAGGACTGTCCATCATCTTCTAGTGTAAATAAAGGCAGCAGCTCTGTAGGCAGGAGGACCAGGGTTAATCTGAAACCTTTGGTCATTGAAACAAGCATGGCTTGCTCTGCACACTTGGGGTTCAAATGAATTGGGTCTCTATTTTCTCCTTTCCACATAATCACTCAAATAAGATAGGGACTAGAGTCAGACAAGTGAGACCCTTACCCCAGGAACAAAATAGGAGGGAGCACCAAAATCCTCAGTAATCAGGATAAATGATAACTTTAATGCAATACAGTATTTTAAAAAATCTTTAAGTCCTCACACTATAGCTGTCTGCCCAGTCATTTTTAAACATAAAGTTTTACCAAGGGTGGGGTGAGGCTGGAGCAAGTGAAGCCAGTTGTACAAGTTCCATGTCAGATCCTGTCTTTATTTAAAGTTGTGCTGTTTTGTTCATCATGTTTATTAATTTTTCATTAATTCTGTCTGAAGTACCCACTCGCCTTCTCAGCAGAAAGCCTGGTATCTCCCGCTGGGGCTGTCCTTTCCACATTCGTTGTAGGGACCTGTGATGGGCAAAAGGAAGTTACGTAACTTCTCTTCATAATTTCTCTCTTTTGGGCACACAGTTCTGACTTTTGATGAATACAGTTGCATAATCACTATCACAATCAAGATTTACAACAGTTCCATTGTTCTAAAAAGTCATCCCCTCCTCAATAACGGGCAACTACTGATCTGTTTTTCTGTCCCTACAGTTTTACCTTTTCTAGAATGTCATTTACATGGAACAATATAGCATGAAGGCTCTTGAGCCTGGCTTCCTTCACCTAGTATAATGCACCTGAGAGTCTTCTGTGTTGTGTACAGCAGTAGCTCCTATCTTTGTATTGCTGGGTAGTATTCCATTGTATGGATGTACTTATTTGGATTGTTTCAGTTTGGGGGTGTTATAAATAAAGTCTCTATAAACACTTGCTTTCAGAGTTTTACATGAATATAAGTTTTCATTTCCTTTGGGTAAATACCTATGAGTGGATTTATTGGGTCATATGATATTGCCTACATTTAACTTTCTTAGAAACTGCCAGACTAGTTTCTAAAGGGGCCCTTTTGCATTCCCACCAGCAATTACACTTTAGTGTTTTAAGGGTGGGACTAAGGAGGACCCAATCCCAGGTGTGTTGACATCCCCACCTCCCGACTGTGAATGGGGTTGAGACTTTTGGCATCTTAGCGATGGGCACCTTGGAACTCCCCAGCAATCTCTGAGGAATGAGGACATGGAAGGAGTGATTTCTGGGTCGCCTTGGAGATCTACTCAAAGGATGCTGTGAAACCTAGGTGTCCAACAACAAATACATAGATAAAGAAAATGTGGTGTATATATACCGTGGAATACTATTCAGCCGTAAAAAGAATGAAATCCTGTCATTCAAGGCAACATAGATGGAACTGGAGTTCCTTATGTTAAGTGAAATAAAGCCAGGCACAGAAAGTTAAACACCACATGTTCTCACTCCTATGTGGAAGCTAAAAAAAGTTTATCTCACAGAAGTAAAAAGTAGAGCAGAAGATACTAGAGGCTGGGAAAAGTAGAGGGAAGGGAGGAATAGAAACACCTGTTAAAGGGTACAAAATTATAGCTAGACAGAAGAAATAAGTTCTAATGTCCTATACCATTATAGGATGACTATAGTTAACAGTAACATATATAGTTTCGAAGAGCTAGAAAGAGGGCATTGAATGTTCCCAAAACAAAGGAATGATAAATGGTTGGGATAATGATAAATGTTTGGGATAATATGCTGATTACCCTGATGTAATTATATACATTTTATGTATTAAAACATCACTATGTCCCGTATGAATATGTACAATTATTGTATGTCAATTAAAAAATTAGAATATATAAGAAAAAAAAAAACTAGTGGCTGAGTCTGGCAGGGAGGGAAGGAACCCCTCGTGAGTCACCTGCCTTGGGTGAGAGAGCTAGAGCAGCAGAGGCAGCAATCGCTGAGGCTAACAATCAAGACGGTCCCCTCCCGTCTTCCTAGACCCATAAGCCCAAAAGTTCTCGTTTGATTCAAGACAAGGAAGGCATCCTGGAAAATGTCTTTTAGGCAATGTTTGTCGAAGGAGCTGAGCTAGGTGTGATTTATAGAAACAGAGAACTAGAATGTGTATCCTGAATGCCTTAGAGCGTTGCATTGAGCTCGGACCACACGCCACTCATTACACCCGGTGCTTTATATACACGAATTTCAATCCTGAAAACAACCCAACAAATTAAACATATGCGTTACTGAGTTATCAAATGTAAGCATCAAAACTGAAGCAAAAGGTAGTGATGCTGCTCATGTTTCTTCTCTGCCCAGATCTTTTTACAGCCCTCTGTTTCACATTCCAGCACGTCCCCGCTCTCCTCCAAGGCTCCAGCCATGCCCCGCTCCCTCCTCCTCACTTCCATTTCCTACCTTGGGCCTGCATTGCATGGCGTTTCCCCTGCCTGGGATGCTTTCTCTGCCTCTTCCTCTTTTTTATCCCTACTCACTTGTATGAGCCAGTTCTTGTGTCCTGAATCTTTTCCTGACTCACCTCAAAAGGGTCCTTTATCTCTCTGCTGTAGTTTGTACACCCCTTTCTCCTAGACTGCTAGTCCAAGATTAGAGAGGTTCCCATTCACTTTTTTGTGCCCAGTACAGAACATGAGCCTATTAGGACATAGTAACTGTTTCAATTTATGTATTTATGTTTTATTTTATTTTTAATTAACAAGCAATACTTGCATATATTTATAGCATGCATGATGTTTCAAGGCATGTATAGATGGCGGAATGATCAAATCAGGATAATTAGCCTATCTATTACTGCAAATATTTATCTTTTTTTTAGTTGGAGTCTCACTGTGTTGCCTAGGCTGGAGTATAGTGGCTCGATCACAGCTTACTGCAGCCTCAACCTCCCTGGTCTCAGGTGATCCTCCCACTTTAGACTCCCGAGTCACTGGGACTACAGGTGCACATCACCACATCTGGCTAATTTTCTTTTTTTGTAGGAATGGGGTTTTGCCATGTTGCCTAGGCTGGTCTTGAACTCATGGGCTCAAGTAATCTGGCTGTCTCAACCTCCCAAAATGCTAGGATTATAGGCGTGAGCCACTGCACCTGGCCCAAATATTTATCATTTCTTTGTGGTGAGAACATCTAAAATCCTCTCTTTTTGTTATTTAAAAATATACATTATTAAGATTGGTCACCATGCTGTTGCAATACAGCCCCAGACCCTATTCCTCCCCCGTATGACTGAAACCTTGTACCAGCTGACCAGCATCTCCTCTGTCTGCATCCACCCTGTCGCACTCCCGTCTCTGACAACCACCATCCTACACTCGGCTTTGATGAGTTTGTTTTAGAGTAAGAAGAGGAAAGGAAGAGTGGGAGGAAGAGAGCATGGTAAGGGAGGTGTTTACTTTTACAGCCGGGTACTCTAGAGGAAAACAGCAGGGTGAGTGCAAAACTATGAGCCAACTTTGATGTCTCTCATAAAATAATTTCATCTTCAATATTTAAATGAAAACAAAGAAAAAAATTTCATAGAACTATCACATTCCAGACCAGAAGAGGCCTTAGAGACCATCAAAACTGGCTTCCTTTTTTTTGTTTCTCTTTTGTCTTTTTTTTAAGTGATTTTAAACGCAGGCCTATTTTCACTATACGATGGTGATTTAGCCTCGTTCTGTTTATTACCTGGATTCCTTGCCTTTCTGTTATTTCATTTTCATTGTGTATCATCAATTTTGATCTCTGCCATTTCTTTTTGGATAATATTTTGATCTTCTTTCTCTTACCCACAGTGATTTTTATCTGCCTATATTAAGGAAATCCTATTGTCAGTGAAAGAAGCTTATTTGTAACACCATGTATTTTGGGAAAATATTTCATAAGAAAACACCATATTTTATGTACAGGTTTTGAATATAAACTCTGAGAAATAAAACTTTTAAATATATTTGGGGGATGGGAAGATAGCAAAAGCAAACTGCAATTATAAAAATAATTAGTTAGAAAGGGATGGGTGTTGTCTCAAGGAATGCCTTTGGGAAGTTTGATTTTAACCAGAGCAGCACAACTGTTTGCATTACCATGAAAATCCCACATTCATGTCTCTAAAGACTACTAATGATGAAAGAGGGACAAATTCCGTTATAAAGGTTGTTTAGCTCCCTAGCTTGTCTAATTTATGAAATGTGGGTACCTTTCATTATGCATTAAAGCCTTTGAATAAAAAGTCCTCCTTCCATAAGTGAATCTGCAACATATAAAGAGCCCGTCAAGTGGCACTGTGGCTTTAAGAGGGGCTCCTGGCACAGCAAGGAGGAGGAAAACCCTGGCCAGGGACGAGACAGATCCCAGCCCACATTTGTGCCCCTGTTGAAGGCAGTGTTCCTAGCACTAATGGGCGGAACAAGCTCGTTGATAAATTTTCATTTATTTCTTTTATAATCCTACATAAGTCATCACTTTAAAGAGAATGGTAAAACAGTGAGGTGCAGTTTATTTTTATTTTTATTTTGGCATTACGACACTCTTAGGTGATTAAAACTAATGCTTTTTTCATCTTCAGTTTTTATCTCTAACCTTTTGGAAATGATATTCAATGAAAACAGGTAAATAAACTAATACTATTCAAAAACATTTTGCTTTGAAAAACTGTATTGTATGCCCCTTTTTTAAAATCAGTGTCAAATAGGCACATTTACTAAGTGCTGGCCAAAATGTTGTCTGTGGTACCAAGGGACATGTCTAAGGAAAAAGAAATCTTATAGCATTGGTGGGACAGGATAAACAAACTGGAAATAAAACCCCAAATAAATAGGATGCCTACTCTTTTTTTTGAAACGGAGACTTGCTCTGTTGCCCAGGCTGGAGTGCAATGACGGGATCTCAGCTGATGGCAACCTCTGCCTCCCAGGTTCAAGCTATTCTCCGGCTTCAGCCTCCTGAGTGGCTGGGACTACAGGCGCACGCCACCATGCCCGGCTAATTTCTGTATTATTTTAGTAGAGACGGGGTTTCACTATATTGGCCAGGCTGGTCTTGAACACCTGACCTCATGATCCGCCCGCCTCAGCCTCCCAAAGTGCTGGGATTACAAGTGTGAGCCACTGCGCCCAGCTAATACCTAATCACTTTAGGATTGCATGGGCTTAGTGGTGTTTGAAAAGTGAATCCTAGCCCACTTTCGTCCACCTTGTCAGGTTCAAAATAGGCTTCCTATTCTGCAGTGCTACCTTACAGCGTCCAGAGGCACGCCAGTCCCTCAAGCCTCTGTGTCCTTGCAGATGAACTTCCTCATCCTGGAGTGCCTTTGCATTTCAGACACCATTTCCTTTGGGAAGCCTTCCCTGGTTCTCCACCCTAAGCAGGTTAGGTGAGTGCTCCTCTGAGTTTCCTCAGCCCTTATATGTAAATCTCAGTTTTGTCAATTGCCATGGATTGCCAGCGAATTACTTGTTAATGTCTACTCTCCAAATAGACTTCATTCATTGATTCATTCATTCAATACACAGTGGTGCTGGGAAAATAAAGGCAAGACTCAGTACTTTCTGCCTTAAGGTAGCTCAAAGGGTATAACGGAGACAGATTAGCACCCCAGCAATTACAATCCTGTGTAAAAAGTGACATAAAATCCTGATGGTGCTGTTTAGGAGGGCACTTCACCTGGAGTGGAAGGAAGTGTCAGGAAAGCTTCCTGGATGGCGCTGTGGTTTGAATATTTGTCCCCTCCAGAATGCCTAGACACTGCTGGTGGGAATGTAAATTAGTACAACCTCTTGGAAAACAGTGTGGAGGTTCCTTAAAGAACTAAAAGTCGACTTACCATTCAATCCAGCAATCCTACTACTGGGTATCTACCCAGAGGAAAAGGAGTCACTACATGAAAACAACCCATCCACGTATATGTTTATTGCAGCCCAAATCACAATTGCAAAGATATGGAACCAACCTAAGTGCCCACTGACCAATGAGCAGATAAATAAAATGTGGTATATGTACAACAGGGAATACTAATCAGCCATAAAAAGGAACAAAATATTATCTTTTGCAGGAACTTGGATGGAGCTGGAGGCCATTATTCTAAGTGAAATAACTCAAGAATGGAAAACCAAATACAGTATGTTCTCACTTACAAATGGGAACTAAACTATGAGTATGCAGAGGCAGAGAGAGTGACATAATAGACTTTGGAGACTCAGAAAGGGGAGGGTGAGAGGAGAGCATGGAACAAAAAACTACATATTGGGTACCACGTATACGACTCAAGTGACAGGTGTGTTAAAATCTCAGGATACATCACTACGTAATTCATCCATTTAACCAAAAACCACCTGTACTCCAAAAGCTATTGAAATAAAAAATGCATATTAAAAAAGAAAAAAGAACATCTGTCCCCTCCAAACTCTTGTTGAAATTTAATCCCCCACGTGGCAGCATTGAGAGGTGGGATCTTTAGGAAGTGATTGGACCAGGAGGGCTCTGCCCTAACGAATGGAATGATCCATTAATGGATTAATAGGTTTATCACAGGAATGGGATTGGCAGCTTTCTAAGGGGAGGAAGAGAGACATGAGTTAATATGCGTATCCTCTCACCATGTGATGCCCTATACTACCTCCAGACCCTGCAGGAAGTCCCCACCAGCAAGAAGACCCTCACCAGATGTCACCCCTTGACCTTGAACTTTGCCTCCATAACTGTAAGAAAAATTCATTTTCATTATGAATTACTAACTTTCAAGTATGTTGTTAGAAGCAACAGAAACAAACTAAGACAGATGAGGAAGACACTTGACCTGAGGCTTGAAGGATGACAGTTTGTCATTTACGTCATGCTAGAGAAGGTGGGGAATGATGCTCTGTAGAAAGAGGAGATGGGAGTCCAAAGCCACCCTGAGAGGAGGAGGAGGCGCCATTCAGGGAACGATGAATTGGTCTGCATGGCTAGAGAGCGAAGTATTGTGCAGAGAGGGAAGATTTTCTGCCTCTGAGGGTGTGATCATTGAGTCTACGAAAAATGGACGGTGGGCAGATTAACAGGAAAAAAAACATATTTAATTATGTACATATGCACAGGAGTCCTACAAAATCTGAGACTGGAGGAAGAGCCAGATGATTGAAGTTCATATAATATCACTGAGCTATGAAAGGAAGAGGGGCTTGGTGCTTCCAGGAGTGGTGGTGATGCACGTCATGGGAGGGCGGGGGGAGGGAATGAATGGCAAGCAAAGGTTGTCTCATTATGCAGATAAACAGTCCCTCGGGTAATAAAAGTTGTTTCAGAGTATCCTATCAGAAGAATCTGTAACAGCCTGTGCCCAAGTCCATCTGGGCAAGGTGTCAACCTTCAGTCTCATCTGATAAGATCTTCCCTGGTTGATGAGAGTCCTATAAAAATCATTTTCCTCTACAGAAGTAAATTTCTTTTACCAAAGGAAAGCTTTTCAGAGCTACTCCTGTGTCTGCAGTGTCTCAGAATAACCCGCTCAAAATATGCCAAGAAGTATATCCCAGAGTGGCATATTTTGGCCTCCTACGGTCATATTTTGAGGTGTTGTGTTCTGAGCTGCCACAGTATGTATAATAGCAGCATGGAAGGAGTTTGGGGTAGGGTATAGAACCCTGATAGGCCATGCTGAGGAATATCCACTTTATTCTGTGTATACGCTTTCCTCATATAGACTTTATTCATAGACACGTGTTTTGAGGGAACTAAAATGGAGGGGCAGCGAAGTCTTGCGAGTATTTTGGAAAGATCATTTCAGAAATGGGATGGGGGTAGAATGGAAGAAAGTGAGTACAGATGCAGAGAGTCCCTTTAGGAGAAAACGGAAGATGGAGGCTCAAACTAAAGAGGTGGCGATGGAATCACAGGGAGGAAATCGATTCTGAGAATACTTATTTAAGGTATTAAGATATTTACTTATTTAAGAGAATCAACAGAGCATGTCCATGGAGGAGGAGAAAGAGTTCAGCTCAGGGAGTGTTGACTCCCAAATGTCAAGGAAACATCAAGAAGGGAAGCCCAGTAGGCAACTAGACACTGGGATCTGAAGCCCAAGAGAGAAGTTTGGGATGGAGAGAATCATCTATGTGTATGTCAGAGCTGAAGCTGGGATCCCCCAGGAGAAATATGTCAAGTGAAAATAGAAGATGCTGGACATCTGGGGAACAGTACCTAAGGGCAGATGGAAAAAAGAGACCCTGACAAGAGGGTAACAAAAAAGCAGAGAGGCTGAAGGAACACTTGGGGAGATGAGTGTCCTGGAAACCAGGGAAGCAGAGCTCACGAAAAGAGTGAGGGATGGAGAGTATTAAAAGCAGCAGAAGGCATCAGATTAAATAAGACCTGAGAGGTT